>PVIC010014479.1:0-36355 GCA_004025085.1 Thryonomys swinderianus | reverse complement strand
AATAGTAATTTCATGGTAAAAATGATTACCAAAATACAATAATGGCAATCTCTATTACTGTTGATTTGTTCAGTAAATTCATCTTAATCCACTAAATTTTTGATGATTCAACTTACACAGTCATAATTTTCTCCATAAATTTCACTAATTGAAGTACATTGCAAAAGACCCACCTCATCTTATGTGCTACCTATGCTTCTTTTTTCTATCATTACTTAAGGTTTGTTATAATTTAGATATATATAATGATCACATTTTCATATGGAATTTATTTCTGCATATATCTTGATTTTTATTTTTTCCTATTGCCCCTGCTTTCTAACCCTCTTACACTTTTTTACAAAAGCTTTGTTTCCAGATTTTTATCTTCCTTTTCTTATTTTTTAGCTTCTTTATTTGAATCATATCTACCACTTTAGTGTATGAGATTTTTCTACATAAATTATCTGGAATGCTATACAAATTGTTATTTGAAATGCTTTCATGCTCATTTTACTGGATGAGTATTACACTGATGTGAAATCCAGAGTTAAAAACTATATCCCATGTGATTATAGAGTATGAATTCTCAGAATATTGGTGTTTTGTATTCATCATTACATAAAACAAAATACACTTCATAAAAGATTTATGAAAAGAATTCAATAGTAGTTTTTCACTTAAAAATTAGTATTGTAAACATATTCTAAACTAGTCAATAAAACATCTTGAGATGCAGAAAGTCATTTGACAAAATTTAACTTCTATCCCTTGAAAGAAAAGAAAAATTTGAGGAAGCTAGAAATAAAAAACAACTAGACTAGCTGATATAGACCATATTTGGAAAAGTCATGGCCAACATTGCAATGTGTGACTGTATTATGTATATAATATATAGGATATAATTTAAAATGCCAAATATATACACAGAAAAGTAGAGTAAATGTCAGAGAAGAAGGTCTCTGAATTACCATTCATATGTTTTTCCATTCATTTCCCATAGTCTGAGACACCCCGTCAAAACATCCTGATATGCTCAGTGCTATGACACAAAATGAGAAGAGAGACTTCACGACAGAATATACAGATCAAACATGGAACTGGGATAGTCAATACTGGAAAAGTAGCAAGACCTAGAACAGCCAGAACTGCTGATATTTATTGGTGACACATCATTGTTAAATGTGGGCAAGAAGGCCGTGTGTGGTTGCTAGGGATATGTTGTTGACACAGGTGAGGCTTATAAAAGAAGAGACAAAGCATTCTTGTGTTAGGGATGAGCAGACAGGATATAAGTTGACAAAAAAAAAACCTTGCTTTTAGTTATGAAGGTTTTAATTTTGGGAACAAAATTTGGGTCAGAGTCATGCTTACCTCAGTTGCTATATTATTTCACATTAAGCCCCAAAACTTCATGGACTATTTCTCTGGCCTCTGCTATGGCCATTGGTAGAGCGGTTGGTACTGACCCGCAAGCATGCTCTCTGCCATGCTCCTGTGAGTCACATAGTTTTGGTCAGATTTACTTCTTTAAATAAGCCTGCACTGCTTAAAGCCTGCTTTGGGCATAAGGGACAGGGCTCTTTCCCACATCCTGGTGATCACCTCATAGCACTGACATTTAACATGGATTTTTATGGTCACTGGAAAGAGATAAAGAGGAGAATGAATTTCAATACATTTTAACTTCCATAAATCTTTGTAGAACTTTATTGATTTGAGTTTTGCTAGAGATAGAGTACTTCCTACACTCAGTATTCAAGCAGTCATAAAAGATAAAGCAAACAATCCAACAACCAACCTTCAGTTTTTCCTCAGTATCTGAGAGAGCATCAGTCCAGTGTAAAGTGCAGTACTATCAGAAATAACACTTTTTTTATAATGTTAATTGTTCTGGTAAAGTAAGACTACAGCACACATGAAAAAGCAATGATTTTTAAAAATAATGATTATGTGAAACAATTCCAAATAATTGGACATTATTTTTTTAAATCAGAAATGAAGTGATCTTATAGTGCAGAAGTTACATGTTAATGGAGTTTGGGTACATATTCTGTAAATTCTAGGATTTTTTAATAGATGGTCTCTCATTTTTTGAGAAAGTATTTTTTCAAATATTTTTCCTAATAAAAATATTAAATGGAAAAAACTGGTACAATTTGACCAACTTCACTGGCCTGCAGAGAAACCTGTAGTCCAAATTCAGGCACAGCTTTATTTGCTGAAAGAGAAGAAATTCTTAGTGAGCCATAATCATTTAATGGTCATTACATTCTTGTGTATGAGTAACCCTGTAAATTAGAAACAGATTAAATTCTGCACCTATAAGAAAGTAAGTTAAATACCTTGCAATGCTAAAAAATGCAGCAGAAAAGAAAGTGATGTCTTGGTTGGAAGATTTGCAAAATAGTGTATTGATTGTAAGCCATGGGAACTTGAGGAAAGACAATAGCAGTTTCTGAAAATGGTGACAGCTCTTTGAAACAAGGCCAATAGCAAAAAGATGCAAAAACCTATTCCAAGATAGTAGTCAGTAGTGCAAAAATTGAAAGAAGAAAGAAGATAACACATAAGAGTGTGCTTCTATACTAAAAATGAAGAATATGGTACTCAGATTTTAATATGACTGTTAGAATTTTTTTTTTGTTTGAGACAGGGTCTCTCTTTGTAGTTCAGGCTGGCCCTGAGCTCACTATGTAGCCCAGGCAAGCCTCGAACTCAGCAATTCTCCTGCCTCCGCCTCCCAACGGCTGGGATTACAGGCATGAGCCACCACATCCAGCTAGAATTAGAATTTTACAAATAATGTAAGATACCAATTGGAATAGAAGTCATGCACTAGGTCCTTGAAAAACCATTACTTCAAAGGAATTTGGTTCTTTTACAAATAAGAAGTATCTGGCAATTAGCGAAATGAGCTGTATTTTCCTTCAAATTCCATTTTGACTTTAGATGAGATACTCTCTCAAGTCCTAGGATAGAAATTTTAAATGTGAAAGGAGTACTTTCCTGGCTTCCAAATGTTTCTCACAATGAGATGCTCAGAACAACTTAGTAACACTGATTCATTCAAGACCACTTATGCATTTGCTTTTTCACAGGACTGGTTCTAGTTTCAAAATTGTAGTTATTGAAAAAAATACAGTCATCATAGTTTAAAAATGTCATTCTCACATTCTCAAGATACTTAAATTTTCACCTAATGTTGTTTTTTTTTGGGGGGGACTGGGGATTGAACTCAGGCCCTTGTGCTTCCAAGGTTAGGCACAGTACCACTTGAGCTAAATCCCCAGCCCCCTAAAGATACTTAAATTTTAACTGAGAGTGATATGCAATTAATTATTTAATCAATAATTTAAATAACTTAGGTGGCAATAAACGACTTTCAGACAAAGTAGACTAGGAGAAGCACTGGACAAGAATAATTGTAATAAATCAGGAACAGAGAATTATCTCAATAAAAAAACTGAAATTGAGCAGACATAAAATGTAGAGCCAATAAAAACACCAGTAATGTTACTGACATATTTAATATATCAAAGCAATTTATTGAAACGTTTGTAATACTGGAGTTGCAGTATGCAAAAATTAGGGTCATTTAATCACTTTTAACCACACTTTAGGAAACCAAAAACTAAGATTGTAAAAATTAATACATTTGCCCAAGGTCACAAATTCAATGAATGTGTAGTTGCAATTTCATCCATGGGCTGGCAACTTAGTTCAAGTGGTACCATGCCTATCTTGAATGCTCAAGGGCCCGAGTTTGATACCCAGTACCCCCAAAATGAAAGAAAGAGAGAGAGAGAGAGAGAGAGAGGAATTTCATCCTGAGATTTTTGAACCAGAGTATACATTCCTAATAACACCTATGTATTAACCACATAAGTGAATATGACTTCAACTTTAGAAAAGTTCTAAAAATCTCCATAGTTGTAAATCTTTATTGAATGCTGAGGAAAGGTGGACAAGTAGAGACTAATAGGTAAGTATTTTCATCTGATGTAGAATACTCATTTGAAAATGCATACTTTACTTAGGTCTATAATGTATTTTTGGCTATATTTTATTAAAAAATACCATACAACTTCATGAAAATACAAAAAAAAAACCTAGAAATATTTGTCTTCTTTCCAGTTCCCATTTTTGTGACCCATCCTTTTTCCTTTGGTGAATGTTGAATTGAATGACACAGTTGTAAAATGAGACTATTTTCCTAAAAATTGTTTATTTATTCTGAGCTTATCAGTTTAAAAGATATATATTTTTCTAGACTATGAGGACAAAATTAATTATTCATTGAAAAATCTTAGTTTAAGTAATAAATATTGCATAATTGATATTTACCTCCAGGCCAAATTCAAAAGTGATCATTTTAAAATGCAAATATTCCATCAATATATTAGGAAAACGACTAAATATCTGTTAATTAATGGACAAAATGTGCTCTGCTCTGTGAAAATCTACAAAACTGTTTTATTATTTAATACTGGTGGTTAACTGCTTTTTAGAATAATGACAATTGAAAACCAGGACATAAATATACTTGACTAAAATTAGATGACCCTTTATTAATTATAATTAAACATGTATTAAAGACATGAAATATGTGTTTGACATATTTTCATTATAGATAAATTGTTATACACTTTCTACTGATGATATTATTTGATAATATATTATTTCAGATTTTGGTATTACTAATTCTTGTTAAAATTTTATTTTGTAGAAGTATGGAACAAATTCTTAATCCACTTAAAATGTAATTATTTTTGGCTTAGGATCTATAAGAACTTTAGGACATCTTTCATTTTCTGTAATATTTCAATTATGGCAAATTTGAGAATAAATATCTTGCTATAAATAATAATGAAGATGTATGAAGATTTTTAAATTGTACACATTTCTTACTGCTATTGATTGTTCTTCCTCTCTAAATGGTGTTATCAATGTGTGATTAATTCACATCTAAGTAAAGACGAAGCCTCAGGATTGATACCAATTCAATCAAAAACGTTTTCCATGTATAGTGAGTTGTCTGGTTGTCCCAAAGTGAGAAGTTCATGTCAAAACCCAGGAAAACGAGGTTTTCAGATGGAAATATATGAAGAAATTTAAGATTAGGAGATCACGCTGGGTTATGCAGGACAGTCACACTAAATGAAAACAAGCTTTTGAAAAACATCTAGGGTAAGACACAAAGGAGGAGCCATTGTGAAGAGCTCAAAAGTTGAATGATGGCATTAAAAGCACAGGAGACCAAGGAAGGCCAACAGCCTTCAGAAAAGAGGAGAACATCTCTTTCCTAGAGTCCCAAGACATGGAAGAGAATAAAGTTTCAGTGTTTTCAGCCACTTTTTGTAATTTAAATTTATTGTAAATGATTGCAACTACTGCAGGAGTCATACCAAAAACAGATGTGAAAATGCGTTGACACTGGTATGCAGTGTATTGCTTTACACCACAACATTCAAAAGCATTTGGTCATAACAGAGTGGCCTGATAAAACCCCAGCTAAGGTGTCCCCAATCTGCAGTACATTTTCTGAGCACTGAATAACTTAGAGTACTGGAACACACAGAAATGGCCATGAGAAAGAAAAGGTGATGCGGACATCCCATCATGACTCTCACATGACACAATATTTAAGTTTGTGTGTTCATTCTCACAATTGAGATTCTTCAGCTTTTCTTCTCCATGAGACATGATAGTTAATCCTCACAGCATAAAGGAAGACAGAGAGATGATATTATCTACAAGAAATGTTCAGATCTTTTTTGCAACTCATAAAAAGACTACTAAAAAATAGAAAGAACTATGACCAAACCCAAAATGTAATGGGTTTGCCTCTTTGTATATTCATGAGCTGTAATAATGATAAGGAAGAATCAGACACCTTAGTAATAAAACATTGTGAAGATCCTAATGAAAAAGGTCATTCATGAATGAATTAATGACCTGCCCCAACCCAAGACCAATCAAAATGCTGATCAATTCAGAAAAATTAGAGATGTGGAGAGTAGAAATTAATATGAATTTTGATCTTGTTAGCAATTGCAAAGGTATGAGCTTTAGCTATTAAACTTCCTGTCTTTGGGTTTTTCTTAAATAAGATGAGGAAAGTTAACATTTTTAAAATAATTGATAGTACTTTTACTAACATTTTGGGACACTATTTGGGATCCTGTCTTTATTAATGTAGTGATACCATATTGTAGTAGGTGCATTAGATGCAACAGAAGGAAAAACTTGAAATTCTGTGACGGAAGAAGTGAATTATATTGCAAGTGTATTCTTCATGTATTCTGACCCTCAATTTTCATTAAGGTGTTGCTAATATTTTTCAGTGTTGGTGATAACTTGCTCTGTTGCCTGTTCTAATTGGATTCTAAGTAACTTCATGTAGCCCCAAACAAAAGTAAATTCTTTAGCTTACAGTCTCAGAACATCTCTATTAACCTCAAAGGATATAGTGCTATTCACTACATTCAAATATAACAAGACTGCAGGAAAACTAGTATATAGGCACTGTACTTTTGACCAGTGAAAGAGGAGATGACAGAAACTTCTTCTTATTTCTTCATCATAAAATATAATTGCTGTACAAATTGTGGAAGAAAATACCACAAGGTAATTATCAAGTTGAGTTGATGTAAATGTAGTGATTAATCCAAAACTAAACTTCTGTATTCATTTGTCCCATTTCCATGTGTGAAATACAGTATAATATCCAACATGAAGAGAAAATAAAGTGACATTTAAAAAAACAAATACAAAACAATTCAGAATAAAAGTTTACAGACTTAACACTATAAATCAGAAAATTTTTAAAATACTACAGACCTTCTTCTGCCACAATACTGTTCTGAGGCCTCTGAAAGTATTTCCTTGTCTATGTTGCAGGTGACTCTGGCATTCTGTTTCAGTGATAAGAAAGCTGACTAATATAGCTTCTAGTTATTCTACACTTAAATAAATCAAAATTTCTGATATAAATGCCTTACTCTGTTTTTCAGGCACAAAAAATACAGTGAAGCTTATGAAAACATGTTTTTCCAGAGTGAGAAAATGCTCAAAGGAAAAAAATGGAAGATGTCCTAAGAAAATGGCAGACAGACCAACGGAATTTCATTTGGCCAAAATAAAGCAACATTCACAGAATGTACTTTATTTACACTGCGAAATAAATAATGTTCATAGTAGATTAAAATGTAGAGAATAAAAAAAGATACATCCTATAAAAAGAGTCAAGACTAGTTTCCTAAAAGGTATGACTATAATGTAGGACGATTTCTTGATTTTTATTAAATGCATAATTCATTTAAAGAGAGTGAGGAATTTTGACTTCTGCTTACTCTCAAGTACTTTTCAAGTAGTTTAAAAATAATAAAAAATAGAAAGAAACACAGAATGGAAAGAAGAAAGGAGAAAGAGAAAGTAGAGGAGAGAGACTGAGACAGAGAAGATCTACCTAATGAGAAATAACTCAGGCTATCCTGTAAGGTAATTTTGTCCAAATCTCTGTCTATAAAATTGTTAATGAACAGTAGATCTTTGGTAGCCCAATTCTGTTGGGAATCCTCATGTACTGATTATTGATATTATCATTGTATTAATAAAGATGATACAATTGGAACACAAAGTTGATTTTCCAAACAGTGAACATGTTGATACTATATTGTTACTCACGTGAATATCTTGTCTTGTTCAAAATTCTTGAGTCAAAAAAAGAAAAAAGAAGTGCAAAGTCTTCACCAGTTTAAAAGGGCTTTGGGTGTGTCTCTAACACCTGGTAATTTTGTGTTCTTCATACAGAGCCCTGTGAGATTAACAAACTCTACATGTAAGACAAGGCAGTTGTTATGCTTATTTTTACAACATACACTGCCCATAAATGATAATATGGAAATGTATATTTTTAAATATTACATAAAGAACAACGACTAACTGCATGATCTTTGCTTCATCATTATTCACAGTTCAAGGCTGCTGATGAAAATATCATGTCAGAATAGGGAAATTCTCCTACAGGCATCATTAAACACATAGAATGATCCAGAATCATTGAGGGGAATCACGTAAAACCTCTTTTTCTCTGTACTTCTTTTCCTCATTTAGAGGAAGCATCTCTATTACAAAGAGACAGGCATATAATAGCATTACCTGACCTGCCAAGGAGCTTTAAGAAGGTTCACTTTTCTTCAATTCTTCTGCAAAATATTCTCCTAATATCTACAGTGTAACACTTGACACTTTGTTAAACTAAGCTACAGCTGCTCTATTGGGTACATTTGACAAAAAGTTTAACACATCCATCATTTAAAACATAATTCCACCACGGTTAAAACAAAATTCAAGACAGAGTTTTTTGATGTCAAAATGGTTCTGTGCTTTAGAGATTCCTCTTTTCAAGTGTAGTGTGCCCTTCAGAAGAGAAATATCTTTTCTAAAATCAAAATTAACAGCATTCATAACCATAACTTCGAACTACCTTCTTATTTCATGTATTCATATTCAATGCACTTGTTATGGTTATATATAAGAGATGGGAGCATGTTTCTAATTAAATACTCTGATTCTCATTTAGTATCAGATGGCAGAGATAGATCAAAATTTTTAGAAGTTTAGCACTCAACCAGACAAATTCTTTAAGAAAAACGATATAATCCACATTTTGGTACATACTACAGTTTTAAACATAATTATCAATTTAAACCTAAATCTCAATTCATGACACAGAATGAGTATGGGGGAAAAAGGTATGAGGAAATGTAACCCAAGTGGGGGAAGAATTGGTGTGGGACTTAGAGCTTGCAAACACCAATGAGGGCCCGCAAGTACTGCACAATTCCATGAGCATCACAGTAAGACTGTATTCTAGTCATATCACCGCATGTGGTTTGACCTTGAGGCAAATTACTCAAACTTCCTGAAAACCATCCTGTTCAATTTTTTTTTTTTTGAGACAGGGTCTCACTTTGTAGTTCAGGCTGGCCCTGAGCTCACTGTGGTGCCCAGGCAAGCCGCCGCGAACTCAGCAATCCTCCTGTCTCTGCCTCCCAAGTGCCGGGATTACTGGCATGAGCCACCACATCCAGCATCATCCTGTTCAATTTTAAAAGGGAAAATTATGTCTAACGGGATTGTTGAGAATGCAATTTAATGTACTGAATGTAAAAAATACTTTTTTCTGGAAAGAAAACCTTGTAATTTTAGGATGTAGAGAAGTCGAAAGAATGTGTCCTGGACATGGGGACTGGACACAGGGATGGTGTAGCTGGCTTCCTGTTGCTCTATGGGTCCCATCAAAAGAGGTGGGTCATGAGGCTTTGGCCTGAAAGAGTTTCTCTCTGACCCAGCCTCCCCCCTCAACTCTCTCTTCTTCCCTAACCCTATGCTGCAAGCAGCTCTCCTCTTCCATGCTTCTTCCCTGCGGTCTTCCCTCGGAGCCAGTTGCCTCCTGACTGAGATCTGTACAGACCGTGAGCCAGTGTAAACCTTCCCCCATAAGGTCTGGCCACTGTGTCTCGGCAAAGGAGAAGGAGATTAAGAAAACAACTAAAAATCCAGATGACACGGATGAGTAAATCTGCCATCAAAAAACTTTCACCTCTGTTCTACTCACAGAGCAGTAAAAATTTACTTCTGTAGATGCACACCATAAGTTTAGAGTACGGCCTTTGCAAACAAACTGTATCACTCATTCTGTTTTGACAGAGAAATTATAGTTTTGTTGGAATAGTCAGCTTTCCATTATTGTAACCAAATACCAGAAACAATACATTTTAAAGTTATATATTATATTTATTTATTTATATTATAATATAAATAATATATTAAAAGATTTTATATATATATATATATTCTTCCTAAACATCCTTGATTTTTTTTCCAGTTCTTAGTAATCTTTTCAGATTTCTAATATTCTATAATATTATCCATGGTGTTTACATTGGGGCATCTAATTTATCCTCCCTTTATATGGGAGCCATAATGAATTATGAACTAACAGAGGTGTCAGGGAAGAAATGAATGTATTTTAAAAATGTGACACACAATAATACAGATACTTATAAGTCAAGAAATTTGAAATATAATTGAAAAGAATAGTCAAACATCTGAACACTTTGTATTGCAAACCAGGCAAATAGTCACATGATCCCTGTGGAATACATTCTAGTGAAAGAGTTAAAATCAAGAAGATTGATTTTGTAAAAATATCACAATTTCCTGTCATCATTAAACTGTTCAAGCAATTTAGTAAATGAGAATTTCAATCCATAAGAGGATCTATTTTAATATATTGGCCAGATCTGCATAAAGATACCATATAATTCATCAAACTTTATAAATATAATGAAAATTTTCCCTACTCAATTTTTAATTTCTAATAGCAACACTTAAATTTGGCTATCTTCACTAATTATTAAATTTTCCTACTTTGCATTAATATAGGCTAGCTGCATCAGAAGTTTGCTAAAATTATAAAGCCTCAAACACTCAGGATATTTTAGTTTCATTTATAGTAAACATCTTTCTCTCTATTCTCCATTGGCCAGTGGTCCTCAAAGTCTAATAAATCCCTCGGGAATTAAGATAACAACATAAATCCCACATACTTGCTCTCTGAAATTCTGATTCCATGGAACTAGAGAATCAATTTTTTCTCAAGCATATAAGATAATCCTAAGAGAAGGCACCTAGAAACCAATCTACAGAAATAAGACGTCCACACTGTCTCTGGGTTTGGCCACCCTTACCTGTAATATTTGGCAGTCCTTAAAGCTAGGGGAACAGTTACTTTCCCCATAGTAAGTGCTTGAGTGATAACTGCTAAACAAATAACTGCCTACAGTTAAATAGTTTGAAAAAGTGCTTTACTTATTAACTTTTTCATGTGATCAGGTTGTATTAAACTCTGGACTTCATTTCTGTGCTTACTAAACAAAAATTACATTTCCTTGAGTGGAGCTGAAAAATTAGAGACATATGTTCATATGTTTGGGTACAGAGTAGATAAAAAATTCATAATAGATTTTAGGATTATTCCACTGTCATATATTAAGTCCAAATTATACAATCTTTTTAAGTTTCATCTAGCTAGATGAAAATCTATCAATCAAAATGTATGGCCTACATTTATACCATTCACAGAGGAAATCTAATCTTTATGTCCTATTAAAAGGACAAGTTAATTATTGAATGGCATTAGAAAAGCTTTGAAAATGCAGAAATGTAGTGACTGGGATAAAGACTGCAAGAGAAAAATGAAAAGGATTTCTTTGCTGTTCATCTTTGAATTCATAACTGAAATCCATATAACAAAAGAGATGAACAAGAATAGAACAAAGAAACTAATTTCAGTTTCACATGCCAAAAAGACTCCAGAAATGAAAACTCAAAGAAAGAAGAAAGTGCATTTTTGAAGTACATAATCAAGAAGAAATATGATTAAAAGACAAGAGGATATTATTTAATGAATGTACAATGTGTAAGGGAACTACACTAGACATATCTGTCCAGATTTTTTTGTGTCTCTGCATCTTCAGAGGTAAGAGCACTGTAAGCAGTGGACACCTCTGGAATGAAAGTTATAATCTTCTTTTGTGAGGCGTCAGAACCTGCTTTGTGATCTTCTTGATGTTTCTGTTTTCTCAGACGCAAGGATGTCATAGCTTTGAGTAGACGTTCTGAACCATGTTGGGAGATGTCTGACAAGTTAAAGGAATAATTTGGAGTAAAATAAAATTATTTTTTGTTTACCTTCATAACGTGATATTTTTGAATTCTTCAAAATATCTTTGAATTGTATTATGTGTTACATATGAAAACTTTCTAGCAACAATTTGTATACTTATGAAAGCATTTCAAACAGTAGAAGTAAGCTCAGTACAATTTTGGAAAGGATCAAAATGTGATACATACATTTGACCAATATGCCACAATGAATGTATTCATTATGTATCAAAATATATACCAATTGACTCAAAATAAAATAATGATATATAAATCATTTTTAATATACCTGGTACACAAATTGTCTGCAGGGGCCAACACCTAATGTTCATTTCAATTCATTGTTTACAGAAAACTGCTATGAATAGTGCAAGGATACCTTACTTTGGAGTTTAGAGGATAATCATGTTTTCCTTTTCTGTTTCTTTCTCTACTGTTTGATAGTTATCTACTGATGATAACTCTTGACTGTCCACTTCACTGACTTGAAAGATGGATTAGTAAAGCACAACTCAGGGTGTCTGTGTGAAGTTGTGACCTTGGAAACTCTACCCAGTCCTTGCATCCTTCCTCTCTAGCTCTTCCCTACCCACCTCTCTGCTTCCTGGAGGCCATTATCTGAGCACCTTTTCTTTCCCACACCCTTCTGCCATAATGGTCATACCTTCAAGACAACCTGCCATGTACTAAAACCCCTGACATCATCACCAAATTAAATCTTTCCTCCTCTAAGTTGTGGATGTCAGGTATTTTGTCCTAGAATCTGAAAAGCTAACAAATATAACATGACTCATTCTAGTATTTTATTGTTGCTGTTTTACTTAATGGCTACACAGTTTATAAACACATATCAGATGCTTTACTTCTGCTATTATAATTGATTTTATTAAGCATAGAAGGAAATTTTGTCTGCAACACAACTGACTTGCCTAAGCTTTCTGTGACACATGAAATAACTAATAGAAATTGCAATACTATAAAACAATATTGATCCATGAATATGGAAACTATAGATTAATTTCAGAAAACCCACAACTTTAAACAACTTAATAATTATTTTCTAATTTGATACAATTATTTTCACATGTTGACTTTTAAAAGTGGCCTTTAATATTAACATATAATCAGACTATTACATATGTGATAAATTTGTACCGCAGTTTGTACTCCGAGGATCTTGGGAGATTATGAGTTGAATACAAAATATAAAATATAACTCATAGAATTTAGAAATACATCCATATGAGCCTTATACATGAAAATACAGATGTGGGGTAGCACGTCTGCCTACACGTAAAGCCCAGACATCGGAGGGCATCTGAGGACACGTGAGGTTCCAGTCTGTGCTTAAACACATGTGCATAACATGTGCCACAGTTATGTAAGAATAACAACATACTCAAGCACACATGCGTGGCATGGCCAAGGTCATGCAGAAGGTCTTTGGCCTCCCCATGCCCTAGTAAGCTGGGAAGACTATCATCGTGGTGAGCTAAAGAGCACTGGAACCACTTAGTAGCTGTTTGCTGCAGGAAGAAAGAGATGAAGGTCTTGAGCTCTGGAGTTGCAGTTGCTCTGCTGCTGAGGACTGTCCGCGTGTTGTTCTTACTGTGAACTTGACTCACTATGTAGACTGATAGCGGACCCATCTCCTGAGGCCCCAGGCAGCTCAGCCTGGACTGACAACAGGGTGTAATGTAATGAAGCAGTCAACTTGGTCATAGTACCTAAAGCAAGGAGACACTTAGGAGCCAGGTGATGTATGTGCAAGAATTTTTCTGTTGGTGATTAGTTTTCTGAAAAGTTTTCAATGTGTCTAATGCTCAATGACTTTGTCTACTTCAGTGGCATTCATCATACTGGTATTATTTTGTTAACGCACATTACATTTCTAGTCCTAAAAAAAGAATAATTCCTTAGCTGCTCAAAGAAAGATGCAGGCATTTCCTTCCTACTGTTCCCCCCCCATATTTTACATCTGTCTCATCCTTAAAGAATGAAATTTCAACATTAACATTTTTGTGTGATAATAGGCACAGAAAAGTCAGAGTAAATATTTTTCAGAGAATAAAGCCCAATTTTTATTCAAATCTTATTTTCCCATTTAGTGAAATCTGAAATTACCTATATGTTATTATCCACTAGTTCTCATTATTGTTCTTTTATCATTACTTCCAAAGTGCAAAATAAGCCAGCATTATTTTTCTTTGTAAAATATTTATAGATTTTCAAGGGCTGAGATTTAGCTCAGTGGTACCGTGCCTACTTAGCAAACAAAAGGGCCAGAGTTCAATTCCTGGTACCACCAAAAAACAAGATTGTAAAAGGTCGGTACATTTTCATGTCTGACATTCCCCTCGCCTGGACTTCGGTAAACTCACTTCTCCCTTTGTCTTCATTTTCATTTCCTCCCTGAATGTCATTCATGCCTCTGGTCTTTCCTCTCCCTAATTCTCAAGCCCTGGCAGCCCTTCTCCATATAAAATCTCCAATGTATAATTGTGCTATGCAACTATCAGAAAAACTAAAAACATCCTGAAAAATTACACTAATAAAATCAGGCCTTCCATCTCTAGTCTAATGTTCACAGTGGGCACAGCTTTCAACAAGAGGTTAGAATTCTTCCTGGACATCCACTGCTTTGCTAAAAGGATGATCTACAGAGCATGTCAATGTGGTGAGGCCACCATGTAAAAAGGTGACCCTGCTGTTCATTACAATCGTGGCAGCCACTTGCCTCTCGGCCGTTAGACAGTGCCACCTCACTGCTACCATTCAGGGACGCCTCGTTTTTGCTGTCCTCGAGCTAAATTCTGTAATAACTAGTCAATGTTAGCAGCCTTTGCCTGAACAGACAAGTAACCCCTGATCTTTGTAGTAATATAAGTGTTCTTCTCTGCAATGGGAACTTTATAGTTTTAAGATTAATGTGTCCTCTGAACTTTCCAGTGGAACATTACATTTCATTGTGTCTCTATTACTGTATACAGTAGCCCTGTCTCATCCTCAGTTCTGCTTTCCAAGTTTCAGTTACCTACCATCCACTGGGCACTAAGAGTACTAAATGAAGCGAGGCAGAAGTAACTGGCAAGTTTTCAAACACTGTCCTTAGAGTATGTTGTTTGAATTTATTATTAGTTATTGTTGTGCTAAATTTACTTCATTTACAAATTAAGCTTTCTCGTACATATGCCTGGGGAAAAATAGAGGGAGTTTCAGTGTCATGTGTGCTTTCAGGCATCTGCTGGAGACGCCCTTTCTGGTTACGGGAACATAATGAATATGAGCCCAGACGTGTTTGAAGCCTTGAGCACCTTATTTCTCTACCATGCCTTCTTAAGACTTTGTTTACTCAAGTTTAATCAATCAGTTATCACATTTTGGAACCTACCTAGCTGGGTTCGAACTTACAGAGATTCTACTGCCTGAGCCTCAAAGTGCTGGCATGTGGGCATGTGTCACTATGCCCACCTAAATACGGATTCTTGAGTGAAAGGTGAAATCTGTCACCACTGCTTTTCAATTTTATATACTTGTGCACCTCAGAATCTACTCACAACCATACTTTTTCTACATCTGCTGGCATTTGCTGGCTCTGTTTTCTGCCTCTTTGGAGGAGATTTTGTTCTTCGTCAAATCTTTTTCATCCTAATTATGATATATTGCAAATTAGTTATCAGCATTTACTTAATGGATGAGGAGGGGACTCTGGGCTCACAGGAAAAGCCTGTCCACTTTTTTTTTTTTTTGGAAAATAGAGAGGTTTAGTACCATACAGGGTGGGTCATTTCTGCAGACTCAGAAGTCTCACAGTAATCTAAGGGAGTCAAGATCTTTGGGTATTTGAATCTATGTAGCGCTATCTCGTGTAACAAAACACCAGCTTCTCCCAGTTAGGATCTCTCTGTAATGTTCATCTAGAACCCATTTTTATATCTTCACCTTAGTGTTCAAACTTCTCAGCTTCTTGCTTCAGGAGAGAATGATATCATTTATTTTACAACAAAACCCTCTGGCCTTCAATCTTGGTTTTCAGCTACTAATTTTCCTCAATATTTTCTGACTTTCTGTGGAGAATTAGTGTACTGTAGGATGATGAAACCAATTCTTTTGACCTTTCAAACATCATTTCACCAAATAAGCTTGAAAGGCCTGATCTCACACTTGTTCTGTTTCCCATAAACTGCTGCTGCCCCCATTCACCACGAGTATATTTCAACCACTGGATGTCATCACTGTCCCAGAGGCTACTGAGGTGGTCAATACAAGCTGAATGGCACTCCAAAGCTCTGTGTTACAATCTGCTCCCTCCACTGCCTTTCCTTTACTACTACCTGCAGCAGTCTGTGTTCTCTGGAAGCAGATTCTGAGATACATCTTTGGGAACAGTATTGATTTAAAAGTGGATATCTGTGAAAGAAAGGGGAGAAAATAGGGTTAACCAGAAGTACAAGCTGAAATTGGGTCCAGGACGAACAGGGACAGCAAAGCTGGCCTGCAGATCTCCTGTCATGTTGCTCCCGGCCACAGTTCCATGTTAACCTCAATGCCAGGGCATCTATGCCGGGGCTTTGCTAAGTCACAAGAAGCAGGCTCCTCCTTGGGAGGACACATCTCTGGGCAGGTGATTCTCTGCAAGTGGGATGTGCACTGAAAGAGCTGAGGGTTGAAGGGCGTCTCTGACTCCAAACCCCTGCAGCTCAGCAGCTAATGCTTCTGAAAAGGAAGAAAAGTACTGTATTTCTACATCAAGCACAAGGCTAACTCAAGGCCTTGCAGACAACCAGCAATTAATGTATGAGAAGAAGATATTCAACTCAAAAGTAGATAGAGACTTCCTAAGGGTTGGTGTCAGGGTTAGTGCTTCTCCACTGTTGGATGGAGCACAGACTGAGACAACCACATGGAGGTCAGTGCAGAGAAGTCTCATAAAACTAGGATTAGAGGTCCTCTCCAACCCTGCTATTCCCTGCTAGGTAGGTACAGAAAAAATTAATAGCTGCATATCACAGAATCATATGTGCATCCATGTTCATAGCAGCTTAGTTTGTGATAGCTAAATCTTGGAAATGACTCTAATGTCC
Organism: Thryonomys swinderianus; assembly: GCA_004025085.1. NCBI lineage: Eukaryota > Metazoa > Chordata > Mammalia > Rodentia > Thryonomyidae > Thryonomys > Thryonomys swinderianus. The sequence goes on along the minus strand of PVIC010014479.1, from coordinate 19,556 downwards.
ATCAACTGGAGACTGGATAAAGAAGATGTGGTTCTTCAATAAAACAGAGTACTACTCTGCCATAAAGAGTGATAAGTTTGTCATTTATAATCAAATGGACACACCTTGAGGACATACTCATAAGTGAAATAAATAGGTCACAGGCATGCAAATACTGTATTTTTTCTCTGGTATGAGAATCTGAAGATGTGAATGAGTTCTAAAAAGTATGATAGATACTGTGAAATAGAAAATATTCAAGGGGAAAAGGCAGTAGGAGCAAATAAACAAGGTGAAAGACAAATGTGATGGTTAAAAAAGGAAACAAAATTTACATATATAGGGGACAGGGGATGTAGGGTGGGTAGGAGAAGGGGGAAAAGAAAAGTAAGTCAAATATATACTGGTACAAATTTTCAATGTTGAATTTGATCATGAAGTGTATATAAAATGTACCAATAAAATCAATTTAAAAATTAAAATATAAAGTTATAAAAAGTTACAGAAAAAATAATAAAAGAAAGTTTTCAAAAAAAAAAAAAAAAACACCTACCTAAGGAGGCGTGGTTCCTAACACCAAAGGGTAAACTGCTTTGCTTTGTTTTTCGGTTTTGGTACCAGGGATCAAACTCAGGGCCTGGTTCTTGCAAAAAAGGCACAGGCCATTGTGCTAAATCTGCAACCCAAATTACTTTTAAGAATAGGAATTAGTTAAAAGTATGACTATGAAAGAAATTGGTCTTATCTAAAAAGGGATTGGAAACTCTGAAGTGGGAGAATTGTTTTAAATTTTCAGAACTAAGTGTGAGTAATAATTCATGAAGAGGCAATAAGGAATATGCTCTGATAAGAAGCATTGTTATACTGGAATCTGAATGGAAATTAATAAATCCACCCCTTCCACTAGGAAAAAACCCTGCATTTTCTGCTTCAGTAGATGAACTGGCTCCAGGCTTACTATCTATCTAATTGCCCATACTAGGGCCAGAGATTTAGCTCAGTGATTCCAATGCCTGCCTAGCAAGCACAAGGTTCTGAATTTGATCTGGGTAGCCACACACCACAATGCCAGGTGTGGTGACTCATGCCTACCAGCAATCAGTACCACATACCACAGTGCTGGGCGTAGTGGCTCAAACCCATAATCCCAGTACTTGGGAGGCAGAGGCAGGAGGATTAGCTGAGTTTAAGGTTTAGCTGGGCTACATAATGAGCTCAAGGCTAGCCTGAACTATAAAGCAAGGCCCTGTCTCAAAACAAAACAAAGAAAAACTACTGAGCTACAGATTCAGGATTCATTCAATTTGAGAGGATTTTAAAATTTATTTGTGTTTTAGAATTTACTAAGAAGCAAACTTTCTAAACACTTCTTCTGGCTACTAAAATCGTTTCTGAAATGTCAACTCATCCAAAGTTTTTTAACAAGTATCAAGAAAATGTTCTGATTTATACTACAGAAGAATTTCTGGAAATGCTAAATAATTACTATTAAATGTTAAAGTTTACATAATATGTGAAGTGATGTAAACTGATACAAAGTAGATCGAAACTGATAAGGAAGTGGAAGAAATAAGCAGCAGCTTCAATAAATAACCTCGTTCAAGGAGATGGATTTTCTTTTTCTTTTAGCACTCAATTTAGATAAGCAGCAAAGAAATCCAAAGTTCCCTAGGATCTTGATGACTGAAGTCACCATTTCAATGCCTGATGTTACTGCCCTTCGCCAGTGGTAACATCAGCAATATGTGCTACACATAATCGAAGAACTTTTTATGGAACAGGCAAAGGGACTTATGAAATGGGTCTATATTTGCCAATATAAAGCAAAGAAAATAAAAGAATTAAGACAGTTTAAAATCATAATATTAACACAAATAAACTACAGAGAAAGAGGGATGGTTTGAATCATGGGTCCTTAATATGAAAATGCTGCCTTACATAGTACACCTAAGAATTTCCCCATGTGATTAAGTTAATGATTCTTGAGATAAGAAATTATTCTACCCTGGATTACTTGAGTGGGCCCTGGACACAACTGTTGGGTCTTTACAAGAGGCCAACACAGTGACATCAGATTAAGAAGCCAGAATTATGTAATTCTGTAATAAGAGTGAGATTTATAGCGCTGTGAAGAAGGGAGGGGGGACAAGGAGGACAAGGAAACTTCAGCCCCCCCCCCTTTTTTTTTTTGAGACAGGGTCTCACTTTGTAGTTCATGCTAGCCCTGAGCTCACTATGTAGTCCAGGCAAGCCACAAACTCAGCAATCCTCCTGCCTCTGCCTCCCGAGTACTGGGATTACAGGCGTGAGCCACCACGTCCAGCACTGTGGTATGTGGCATTGATTGCTGGTGGGTGTGAGTCTCCACACCCAGCATTGTATGTGGTTACCGGGGATCGAACTCAGGATCTTGCACTTGCGAAACAGGTGCCAGAACCACTGAGCTAACCCTCCGGCCCTTCAGCCCCTTCTTAAAGCAAGAAAATGGGCTCCTTCCGGGCATGGAGTCTCATAGCTGTAATCCCAGCACTTGGGAGGCAGAGGCAGGAGGATTGCTGAGTTCAAGGCTTGCCTGGGCTACATAGTGAGCTCAGGGGCAGCCTGAACTACAAAGCAAGACCCTGTCTCAAAAAAAAAAAAGCTCCTTCCTAGAACCGTTTGAAATGCCCAAGACTGTAGACACCTTTCCCTCAGCCCAATGAAACTAACTTCATATTTCTGAATAATAAGAACAATACAAATTTGCATTGTTATAAAACACCAAATTTGTGAGAATTTATTACAATAGCAGTAGCAAATGAATGTCTAAGAAGTAGGACTGAAAACCTGCTTGTAAAGAATGGAATTTAATTTCAATAACATATAGCAAGGAATATAATAATATATTATTATATATATAGTAGAATATAATAAATTATTTTATTCAATAATATATAGCAAATCTATAATATTCCATTGCTAGTATATAGCAATGGAATATTATAGATTTGTCTAAAGTAATTTCTTGTGGACAGATACAACATCCTAAAGAGGCTGGCAAACACAATTCTGAGTTACAAGGAATCAAGGTAACTGTACTTGCTATAAAAAGGTAAGATGTAAGGGACTAGATATCACTGCAATTGTTGATATGTTTGAGATTCAGGATAGAAAATGTTATTCAATCCTTCTGAGGAAATGTAAAGAATGAAAATAAGCAAAAAATACTTCAGGAAGGGAAACCACAAATGAGGCATTAGGGAAATCTGAATCATGGTAGTGTATGATTCCCTGTTAGGAGGACGTAGATAGATGATTTCATGTACAACTAATGTGCACAGCTGACGCGCTGTGGTAATGTGCGTCAAAGAGTTGAATCTACTGCAACTTGTAATTGCTTTAAACATGTAGTGTGTTGACTGACCCAGTCAGGAGACAGCAAAGTGAAAGCTTTGGGAAAACTGAAGATTTACTAGGTGATGTTAGGATTTAATGAGATAGAAGATATTTTTCTTCCATCAGAAAAGATTCTGTGATGTAGTTGGCTTTAATATAAAGTCAGTAAATACTGGTTATATTTCTATAAGTTGTTTTTACATATAGGATGATATATTCTTTCAAGATTTGGAAAAATACACATTAAGAAAGAAGCTATTTGCTTAAGGAGAAAGTTAAGAGTAACTCTGTAGTGAATATTTAAATGAAGGAAAAGTAGGTAATGAGCATTTTGAAAATACCAAGTTCTGTTAAGTTTTCTTAGTGTAATTAACTCTTCACTCCGTGGCTAAGATCCAAGATTGATGGGCAAGTGAGCCTTCGTGGAAAAGATGGGACAAGTACCTCTAAAAACCCTTCCCTTCCCTAAAACCAACAAAAACACAAGCAAAATAAAATAGAAGCAGTTTTTTTTTTCAGAAGCCTGTACAAAACAACTTAGGGGTTGTTAGTTCAAGAAAGACAACTGAGCCTCAATGATAACAAGATGTGGATCTGCTTGTCCCCAGCCCCATGCTGAAGATAAAGCTCCGGCTTCACTTTCCACGCAACCATCCTGCAACTGAGTCAGCTCCTCCACTTCAGTTTTGTGACATTTTAATTCTTCACCTTATTCTTTCCTGACAGCTTGGGGTAGCCCTGGAAGTCCACTGCCACCATCTATATGAAGACAAACAGCCAAACACTCCTGAAGGGGGCAAAATGGGTTGGAGCTCCGTCAAAGTCTGTTCATCCAAAATGTGTCGTCCATTGATCTCTCTGGGGATTTTCCTTCTCAAGGATGCCTACCTTTGTCCTGGGTAAGCACACAACTGCTTTGAAGCAGCTTTCCTCATGGAAACACGTGGGGAGAATAAAAGCACAGAGTCAATTATTTGCCCAAAAGACTTCTTGAGGTGGTGAGTAACATTTAAGGCAAATAATAAGTTCCTTTAAAAAGGTTTGAAAGATAAAACTGAATAATGATATGTTAATAAAATGCTTGAAAACAATCTCTGACATGTGGTCTGGATATGGACAGATGTGTACATTTGTAGGGCTGTTTTTCTACAGGAACTTCTTGATAATGTCCTTGTTCCAGTTTCCTCATAACATTTAAACCCCCAACACACACACACACACACACACACATACACTCACCATTGCCGAAGCCTGTAAATTCATTTGCTCAAGATACTTAAGGAAATGCACAAGAATTAGTGAGCCTATAGGCTAAAGAAACCAAAGATTGAATGCAAGTACTATATTGACCCATTTTCCTATTACTATAGCATAATATCAGAAGCATGCAAATTTAAAAAGATAGTTTTAATTTGACTCTTGGTTTCAAGAGATTCAATCCATTTAGCTGGCTCCAATACAGAAGCATCATGGTGAGAACAAGATGATAGAGTCAAGATGCTTAGTTCTTGGTTCCTATAAAGTAGAACATGAAAACATATGCTACCTGGGAAGGTAAAATGACACAGATGATGACCTTAAAGTTATACCTCCATAATCCATCCAGGCATGCACAAAGATGTGATTAATACCATGGGTGGCTTGCAAGCTAATGGACTTGACGCAATTAATCACAACTATCATACTCCACCTCTTGAAATCAAAATATGTCTCCTTAAGTGACATTGAACCTCCAAATGAACACAGCAGCAAAGTAATAATTCTGCTACAGCTGCTGTTGTCCTCTCTACAACCAAGAACACAACAATTTCTCCTCAAAGTCTGAGCAGTGCCAACATTTTTCAAAAGAGAACGCCAGAGTATCTTCCGAGACTCACAGCAAACTCGTAACCATGAGCCTGTGTAAAAATCAAAATGATAACTTGCATATCCCAGAGTGCGATGGCATAGGGTAAACATACCCACTCTCCAAGAGAGAAAGAAGGAGACAGACAAGAATTTGACTAAGGAAAGGCCAAAAGCTAATGAGGCAGACATCATGTCCTGCGACTCCACATCCGGCCGGCATCACGGACATGTGGAGGAGGACTGCGAGTTCTTAGGAGAACAGACAACACCATCTGTAGGTCCTTGCCAGTTACACTCTATATGCCCCTTCTTTGGGGCCAATACATATTCCTGGAATCTCAGCAGCCTGAAGCCGCCATCAAGGCCACAGTTGCATTTCTGCAGCTTCATGTACTGCCTCTTGGGGCTGCTGGCCTGGCCTTCTAGGCCTTCTTCGGGAATCTAGATGGAAGTGCTTCACCCCCACACCTCTATCACTCTACGGGTTCTCACAAGAGTGATGCCAAGCTCGGTGGCCAAGACGAGCAGCTGCCAGTCTCCTTGTCCTGTGTTCTTCTTGTACTATGGTCACAGTGGGTGCTGAGTGTCTCAGTAGCTGAGAAGAGTAAAATGAACCCCAAGAACCAAGTCTCCAGGAGGTGCTCGTTGAACAAGGGCCCCAAGGACTTTCTTCTCAGATAGAAAATTTAAACTTTTATGCTTTTCAGCCTGTGATTGCTGATTCTTACAAGGTGCCTTCAAGAAATCATTCTTTTCCCTGTACAAAGTCCTTAATTTCGATTTAATGTATAGCCGGTGGCTTCTACTACTTGTGGTATGCCATGACGCCCACGATCAGCTCAGTGGTAGAACTGGTGTAGTCATGTATGAGACAGCCAGGCACGTTCCAGCACAGCAGTGAGACACACAAAGTACAGCCCTGTTCAGAAGGTATTTATGGCACTATTCTCCTCAGCAACCATGTGTGCTTTGGCTCTCGGTTTACATTTTCTTCATTTGGGGCCAAAATTTAAGTTTCTTCAAATTTTTCCTGTTCTGGCATTTGTTTTTAATCCTCACAATAGATCTCATTAAAAACTGGCAGCAATACCTATCCTACAACTGAATATTAGGCTGTTTTGAAACTTTCTTTTTCATCAATGAGTACACTACCTTTAATCTGTGTCCCATGACCTGAGGGCAAGGGAAAAACAGGCAATTTTTGCTGAAGTACAAAACTCCTGGCCTCTCGTCCAATTCCTGCAAAGCCCTTGCTCTTGGATGATACTTCCAAGTCTGGTCTTTCTTGTCAGCATTCCTAGGAGCACTGTGGCCTTCCAAAGGCTTCTGAGCTACACGGCTATGTTCAAGAACAATCATCCCTTGATGAGGGTATAATATTATATAATAGGTAATATAACTTATATAGTTAGTATATAATATATTATATGACACATTGTATATGGTCATTATATAATATATATATGCTCGTTATATATGTTCATTATATAATATAACTGCATTATATATATAATTTCCATGCACCAGTCAATCTTGGGAACTTCTAAAATTTTTTTTTAAAGAGAAGGGGTTTATTTGGCTTACAGATCAGAGATGTTTGGTTGTGATTTTGCTGTAAACAAAGGGTATATTTCTCTAAACTAGTTTCACAAATGCTTTACCTTCTTCCCAGCTGTAGGCAAAATGTTTCAAAAGATTAATGCTGAATCAAGTTCTGTGCTCTAAATGTCTTTTAAAATACCAAATTCATTTGTCCTCAAATTGATATATATTAGTAGTTATATGTTTAACTATCAAATATGGACACAGATAACATATATGTACTGCATATATTTCAGTAATTTCTTTAGGCATTCAATTATTTTAGTCTTTAGAGAAGTATATTGCTCTTTTAATTATTGTAGCTACTGTATAATACACAGTCCATGTTGTTAACATATATTTATGCAAAGCATTGGTTAATTCTACTTGTGAAAATGCTGAAGTTATGGAATGCCAAGCAGTCACTTGCTCCAGTTGTGTCTATGAGAATGCTTTGGAGGAAGTTTACTTTATCTGCTTTGCCATGCTGGACCTTCACACTGAGCTACATTCCCAGTCTCAATGTGAGATAGAGTCTCATCAAGTTCACTAGGCAGGACTCAGGCTTGAGGTCCTTCTGCCTCAGCCTTCCTTACTGGTGAGATAGCAGAAGTGTGGCACCATACCTGGCAAGGCAGTGTGTCGTTAGCAGCCTGAGAAACACAGACTGCTCTCCCCAGTGTGGAGGGACTTTATCTAATCTGGGGAAGGTCTGAATTGAACAATGGCTTAGGTGAAAAACAGTTGTTTTTGTCTTACTTTTGAGCAGAGACATTGGCTTGTTTTCCTTAGCTTCAGAATCAAAGTGAAACATTGACTCTTCCCAGGTCTCAAGATTTCCAGGGTTTTGTTCTGTTTTGTTTTTTCATTTAAAAATATTTATCAAGTACTTTCTATTTGCTAAGCAGAAAATTCTATTATGCAGCAGAAAATTAACACTTCTTAAAGAAAGATACCAACAAATTCAGTTATAACTACTTTTATAGTCTAATTTTTTAAATTTATTTTTTTTAATTGAGCTTTTATACCGGACCTGCAGTGCTGACTTTCCTAGTGCTCTGGCTCTTGGACACAGCCAGGAACTTCGCCCTCATCGCTGGTGAGTCTTCAGGTTGCCCACAAATTTGTGTCCATCTCTACAATCACAGCAGTCCAGTCCTTGTCATGACTCTCTCTCTCTTTCTCTCTCTCACACACACACACACACACACACACACACACACGCACGCACAAATTGGTTTTGCTTTTCTTCAAACCCATAAGTAAGGCTTAAAATACCTTATCTACCTTAGAAAATGTGTCTGTTATATTCACATTTTAAATGTGAAATGTTCCTCATTTTCCAATGAAAGATATTCCCATTGGAATATTACTAGAACTTAACTACAAACAAAAATTAATTTTATATTTTCACAGCATTCTAAAATTTTAACCTTAGAATACATTCTATTTCATCATTTAATGACCTTTTACTATACTTTCCCTAGAAGTTATTTTATGTTTATCACCTGATTAGGAGTACCTATAATTAAAGGTATTTCCAAGTCCTTTATTTGCTGTTATGAGAATACTTTTCATTTCTATTTTTAATTTAAATTAATAAAAATTTAAAGATACCATTATTCAGTTAAAGACTCGGTCTTTTGTCTTTTAATTTTTCTTTCACTATAGATGAACATGACCTTAAATTGAGATGGATTACTTCCAAGAGATATTACTGACCGCCAAGTTACATAATATTAGTCAGAACATTATTAAATGTTAGCATTTTCATTTCACTCACTCAAGTACAATTTATTAATTTGATATTTTTAAATTAAAAGCCTTCCAGATAAGAACTTATCCTTTTCCACCACCTTTTTCACTAAATAACTGTTATTTATATTAAATTTGGCATAAGTGTATCCATTCCTGCAACAGTTCTACTATATTCCATTATGTGAATAAGCCAATCTTTCTCCAAGCATTCCAGGATTTACAACGGCTAAGTTGTTTTCCATTTTAAGCTTTATCATAATGTTGTAAAATGCATGATTTTTCTATGTTCTTATAAAATATCTGGGCTAGAATTTCCCTAGGAAAGAGCCATGAAATAGATTGCTTCATTTTGATACCTATTTCTCAACTCCACCAGGTATTTTTAAATTGCTCTCCACAGAAACAGTGCTAATTATTGTCTCATTAGTAATATGTAAGATATCATTTCTCCCCAGGCAACAGTTGGTGTGATTAGATAACAATTTTAACAACCTAATAGGTGTAAAATCACAATTCATTGTTTGTGCGTTAATTTACAATCCCTTGAGTACCTGTAATGTTGGGTAATTTTTTTTCTGTATTTATTAGCCATCTGGAATCTTCCTCATTTATCTGTGTGTATCTCTTTTGTGTTGGTTTATGTTTCCTGGTTGTTGCAGTTTAGATCTGAAGTTCTCTGCATTTGGTGGATGAGCAGATCTTGAGGTGCATGCTAATCGGTGGACTCACCCATGAATGCATTGGTTAGCTGATGTGCTGGGACTAGGTGGTCCTGGGAGGGTGATGTGGAAACATGTGTTCTTGACCCAGCGCATCCTTCTCTGCTTGCTTCTGTAACAGGCTCAAGAGCTTCCTGTAGCCATTGCTTTTACTGTGATGTTTTTGCCTTGCAGCAGGCAGAGCATGGACAGAAACAATGAGGCAAAATAAATGTCCCCTCCTTTGAACTCTTTGCGTTGGATATTTTCTCCTAGCAATGAAAAGGGATGAACACCATACTACTGATCCCTTCATGTGTACTCCAGGGGTCTTGGGTGAGTCTTGTTTTTAATACAAGGATTTAAATATTAATTTCTGTGCGTGTTCAAATTTCTTTAAAGTTTCATTCGAGAAACACTGAGCCTATACAAGTCCTAATTTTCATTCCTGCAGCCTATTTGACAAGAAATAAAAAGAATGCTTCAAAATGCTCTGGTCAGCCATTTCCTGGAATATAAAAGCAACTACATTTATGCACACTCCTGTTGATTTATTCTTGAGGTTTTTATTTTTTTCACCCCCTTCAGTGTCAGGTGTTTTATTTCTGCTGTGACAGCGATGCTGACTTCCCTACCTTAAACTATAACTTCCTCTCTGACAAATTTGCAGCATCTTAATGATTGTAGAGCACTCATCTAATCCAGGTGAAAGTCGTCTTCTTGACATAACGCTGACTGTCTGCTTTTCCTTGGCATTGCGTTGTCACATTTATGAATATGTACCTGCCTGTATGCATGGAGAGGAAAGTGCTGGGACCCACATGCAGGTCTTTGAATGGGCTGTGTGCATGTATGTGTGAACATCACATACATATTCATATTTAATAAAACATTATATTTTGCTTTTGTTTAATAGTAAAAGAGTTGAACACAGGAATTGTCCAAACATGTAACTATTTTTTCTCCAAAAGTAATGTTGGTTTCTTGAATCCTCTAAGGAAAAGAAGAAAAGTTAGAAAACTGAAGTTTCAAGTAATATCATTTTGCATAATTCAATTTTAGTCAATATTAACTATAAACATTAATGTTGTATCATGTAAAAAGGATGATACTGCTTTAGTTTCTCAGATTCTTTCCTATTTCATCCTGGAGTTATAATCTATTATCTAGGTATTGTTATGTTTTATGTAATTTTCATCCTGGGATGCAAGGATAATTTATTGAGTTATTTTTCACACTGCTTAAATCTGGTTTGAATGTTCAGTCTTCAATACAAATGCACAAAGTAGCTCTATTCTTGAAGCAGCTCATTATAACTGTGCACACAACATGAAAGATTTTCTTAATCTAGCCAATTAAAAAAAGTGCAGTATCCTAGATGTCCATCAACTGGAAACTGGATAAAGAAGATGATTTTTTTTATTAAGGGGAGTATTACTCTGCCATAATGAATGGCAAGTTTCATTCATTTATGTGCAAATGGATACACCTTGAGGACACACTAATAAGTGAAATAGATCACAGATAGGTAAATGCCGTATCTTTTCTCTGGTATGAGAGCCTGTAGATATAAATAAGTTCTAGAATGTATGATAGTTTTTGGAAAGTAGGAAATATTCAAAGGGAATGTGGTAGGCAAAAGAAATGAGGAGAAAGAATAAATATAATTTGGAAAGCAAAAGAAAAACATGTATAAAGGGGGTGGGGGTTGTGGAGTGGGTAGGTATATGAGTAAAACTGAGAATTAACTTGTGTCTTATACTGGTACAAATTCCCCAATGTTGAGTGTGATTGTGAGATGTATTATAAAATGTACCAATAAAGAATTCAATTTTTTAAAAAAAGAATGGTATTATGGGAAACAGAAAAAAATTGCAGTGTCATACTCTAATGTGTTCTTTGAGACTAGTTGTCATCAAATGTCTCTGTATTTAATTCTAAAGATTTTTTTTTATTTTCCTACCCAGATGGGGATTGGATGTGGTGGCAGTATGCACGGTCCCAGATGAGTCGCTGAACTCTGTAATTTTATGTCTGTCCAACAGAACTTCGGGGCACATTGAAGGTACCTTTGTGATGAACCTTCTTGTTCCAATCTCACCTACATCATTCTAAAATCATTTTCAGGTCAAAGGAACGTACATATTCAGTTATGTTCTCCACAAAATACTACTTAATGATGCATGCTGAACCAGTAAGGGACTTATAGGACATAAATTCATCAAAATGCCATCAATATTTTTATTATTTGCTACGCAAATACTAACATAATCTCTCTAGTTCTTACGTTTGGGACTAAAAAGTAATTGCATGATACATTCTCACCATAAATTCATTTAATTTTTAAATGTCAGCAGCTAGAGGTACTTATATTAGTATAAGAATTATATGACTCTATTTGGTAAATTATACATTAGACAATTTGAACCAACAAACAGAAATACATATCATTATTTGTAGGTTTTATGAGCAAACAGGAAGCTAATAAATTACTGTCTTAAAACAGTAAATGTGTATATATATATATATATATATATATATATATAAAATAAGACAGTATAATAATATGCTGTCTTAAAAAAGGCCCTATGTAATTTAGTGATACCATTTAATTTTTATTAGATAGCTTTTTATTCCAAACTTAAGTACAAAATTAAGATAAATTTTTCATATAAAACATTTTTCTATACATGTATTTAACTATTTTAAATCAACTTTCTTCTTTTTAAGTTAACTTTGTTATAGTAATAGAACAGTAAGGAAAGCTGATCCATACAAAAAAAATTGGTACCAATTGGTCCCAAGGATTGGCACGATACCTGAAAAAGGAAGGGTTTGGAATGGATTTGTACGAATAGTTTGGGAAAATTTGGAGAAGTAGATTAGAGAAGACCTCCAGAGAGCTACTGAGCTAAATCACTGGCCCTAACAGGCAGTTCCGGTAAGGGGTCAAGCCTGAATGCTCACAGAAATGCACACAGTAAAGGTGATACTAGCGAGATTTCAAGTGACAGTGACTGTTGGAAAAACAGCTATCTGTGTGGAACGATGGTAAAAAAAATGTTTCTGAAGTTCATCTCTGTCCTGAGAATGCAGGTGAGGCTGAATTTAAAAGTGACAGAATAGTTTATCTGGTGAACTACAACACTAGCTATCACAGCCTCCTGACAACAGTGTGGGTGTTCCTGGATGTTGGAAGTCAGTCCTAGTAAGAAATGGCTCCTGTGGGATCCCGTACCCTGCTGCGGTGTTCCCCAAGTGGGTCATAGATTTGCCTTAGTATGATGCCTCTTTCTATCCCCATCCCTCCATTTTGAAGTGGAATTTCCCATGGTGTTGTAGAAGGATTTAATTTTTGTATTTTTTACAGGAGCTCACAGACAACTGTTTCACTCTTAGGCAAAACATTACACTTGGACTTTTCTGAGCATGGCTGGCATAGCTATGAGTTTGGTAGCTGCTGCAGATGGGCTGAAAGTCTTTTGTATAGTAGGATAGATATGAATACTTGGGGGTTAAGAACAGAGTATTTATATCTCGATTGTTCCCCCAAAGACCTGCGACATGATTAAGGTGGTTGGTGGAAGATCTAGAAGATGGAGCTCAGAGGGAGGTTTAAGGCATTGGAGATATATTGGGGCTCATGGGATCCCAGCTTCTTCTCATTGGTTCCCTGCCATGAAGCGAATTGAATTCTTGGCCTTGTGCCTCCACAGTGATTTATTGGCCCACTCAGTGCCCTCAGGTCAGGTTAATTCAATGCCAAATAAGAGGAATGGAGGGATTATTCTCTTCCATTGCTAACACTCTTTTTAAAATCTTGTTCATTATATTTTATTAGTATATGCCATTTATAATCATCTTGAGGAACAGTTATAGGGATATATTATAGGTTTTTTTAAGCCTCTTTCCCTTTCTTCCCTCTCCCTCATCTTCCTCTGACTAATCATCTGACAGAGGACTAATATCTAGAACACATCAAAACTAAAAAAAAAAAAACTCCCAAAATTAAAGACCCAATCAAGAAATGGGCTAGAGAAAGGAATAGACACCTCAAAGAGGAATAAATAAAGATGGCCAACACATATATGTACAAATTTTCGGTATCTCTATCCATGAGAGAAATGCAAATTAAAATAACACTAAAATTCTGTCTTACTCCAGAAAGGATGGCAATCATTAGGAAATCAAACAATAACAAATTCTTCAGTAGTTGTGACAAAACAGGAACTTTCCTATATTGGCAGGAATGAAAACTAGTGCAGCCATTATGAAGATCAGTATGGAGATTTTTCAAAGGAATGGAATTAGAAATTCCATTAGATCAGGCTGTTGCCCTGGTAGGTCACTTCCCCAAAGAACTTAAGTCATCACATTATAGTGATACTTGCTTATGTCTGTTTGTAGGTGGACAATTCTCAAGAGCTAAATCCTAGAAGTACCCTGTATACCCATCAACAGGTGACTGGATAAACAAGATGTGGTCCCTAAACATAATGGAATACTACTCAACTATGATGAATGACAAACTTCAGGCATGTGTAGGAAAATGGATGCATCCAAGAAACATAATATCTAGAGAAATTAATCAGACAGACAAGCTTAAATACCATAACATGTGGTATCCCTCATTTAAGTGAGGCAAAGTACAGACAAAGAAAATTTTAACAGACAGATAGAGAAGGATAAGGAGACACATCAGCAATACAGGAAAATGGTTCAAGGAGAGAAGTGAAGGAAAAGGGAAGGAGAAAAGGGAGGAATGAAGATATGTCTTGTACACGAACATAATGACCTTGATCAGTATAAGTATTTTAAGCCATAGCATGTGCTCAGTCAAATAGTATCAACAGATATCATCACTTTTTTAGTTTAAGGTGTTATTTTAGAACTATGGAGGCAAGAAGAATTACAGAAAAGTGAATAACATTGCTATGGCTGTGGTAATCTCACACTCATGAACACTGGGTACAGCAGCAATACAAAATTACCTTATCTTTACCTTCATTATCCTAAAATTCTAAGAATGCACATCTAGATGACAAAAAAAAAAACACAATGCGGAGTCTCAAGTAAAGTTCTTTTAATCATGACTGAAATCCAACCCCAACACATCCACTTGAACCATAGGAAAATACATCCTCTCTGTCCTTCTGAATACTTCTAAACCACTTCTTCGCAGCACAAGTCATTCCCCTCTTTGTCTTCCCTTTAGGATATCTTTTGTTTGCTTCTTAAACTATTAGTGACTCAGTTACCAGTGGCTGTGGGTTCTAATCCTTCCACAAGAGTCAATGACCACATACTAACATACTGGGATGAAAATCTTGAATGGACTATCATGGAAATTGAGTAATCAAAGGTAAAACATAACCTCCAGTGCCAGTGTGGTGCGAAGAATTTCCCATGAACAAATCCACAAGCAATTCCTTCAACACCTGTTGTTTTTTGAAGTCTGCAGTGGTTATGGGTCATAGAGTTCTGGTGGTTTCTTGTCTAGATTAACATAAATCCTGTAGTAGTTCTGCAAGACAACTCTTCTTGTCTTTTTCTGCTTCACTGCATCGGCAGAAAAATAAACAGAAAATTTCCACCTTTTATGTTTAACGTATTGTGACTTCATACTTGAACATAAAACTGTTATATCACAGGTATTATAGTAATTATTATATACTCCTATCAATTTAGAAATGAGAAATTACTTTGTTCCCCTTTGTACTAAGGAGGAAATGAATTGCAAAATCTTAATATTCTACCATTGTGATGACTAAACTCATGAAAAAATTATTGTGCCATGATTCACTGAAGATCTTAGAAATACATTAAATAATTCAAGACCATTTTAAAAGCTAACAGAGAGCTCATTCTAAGATAACGATTTTGCAGGCATAGACTAAGATTAATATTTTAACATTTTCATATCTATTTAAAACTGCATTTTAAAGAAAATATCAAAGAATATGATCCAGATGGTTCAAACTTAAAAATTATTTTTCAAATTAAATCAGAAAAGCTTATAAATAAGATTTGCCTTTTATAGGTCTATTAATGTGTTTTTTGCATATCTTTTCTAGTAATACTACCAATTGAATATGATAGCAGAACGGTAGCCTAACCTACACACTACAGATTGGCTTAATTAATTTTAATTATATCAACATTTAAATGCCTATTATTCATATACAATTATAATTTGAAGAAAAATAAAATTAGGTGCATACATATATGCACATACTTACATGTAACATTTTGATATTGTCATTATGGCATTAACATTTTCAAATTTTTACTGGGTACAAGGTTGCAGGACATAATGAGTACAATCCTTGGGGTTAGTTAATACATGTACATAACCTATCTTAACTCTTTGTCACCCACCATCTCTTGGTCTCCTGTTCTTTTGCAAAAGCTCTTTCTCCCTATTTCCTCTTATCTATCTTTTTACTTTGTCCTTTATTTATATTTTTGGTTTCTTATATGAGCACCATGTGGTGTTTAAGCTTGTCTAACTTATTTCACTTGACATCGTGGTCTCAGAGTGTATACATTCCTCTACAAATGCCTCAAGTGTACCCCTCCTTATTGCAAAGTAGCACCCCAGTGTGTATAAAGGCCACATTTTCTTTATCCATTCATCTGCTGACAGACATAAATAGCACTTTCCAATTCAAATATATGAGATGTCTGTCCTTAAACTCAAAATATACAGTTTATTACACAATGGAATCAGATGCACAAGAATGCTACATATTCCAAAATCCCTGAAAATAAATTTAGTAGAATTGGGATCAAGTTATATGATTAATGTTGAAATGAATATTTATATTGAATGGTAATATACAAGAAAACAAAAGCAAATACACAATAAATCTATCAGGATAATACATAGCAGAAATGATAAGATCTGCATCATATATTTCATTATTTCAACAAATGACTTCATCGAAATCAGTGATAATGTTGACTTCTTTCCAGTTTTCCAATCTTAATCAGGAATTTTATGAACAGAACAATGTAATAATAATTTAATGTGATTGTTAAGAATACTGTCTTTAGGGCTGGAGAATTAGCTCAGTGGTTCCAGCTCCTACCTTGCAAGTGCAAGGTCCTGAGTTTGATCTCCAGTAACCACATACAATGCTGGGCGTGGAGACTCACATCCACCAGCAATCAATACCACATACCACAGTGCCAGGCGTGGTGGCTCATACCTGTAATCCCAGCACTCGGGAGGCAGAGACAGGAGGATTGATGAGTTCGAGGCTTGCCTGGGCTACATAGTGAGCTGAGGGCCAGCCTGAACTACAAAGCAAGACTCTGTCTCAAAAAAAAAAAAAAAAAAAAAAGAATACTGTCTTTAGAAAAATACATTAAAAGTGATGTGACTTTACAAGTGATTCCATGGGATATGCAGTGTACTGTGCTCTCTTTAAGCCTTGAGTCTCTGTTAGGAAGAGAACAATAATAGAACTGCACAGAGACATACACACCCACAGAAGCACACTTACTTTTTATCTTTTACCTCTCTTGTGAAACGAAAGTCTTACTCAAGTGTCTGTGCTCTTCAACTACAGCTTTCCTACCAGGAAGAGCTGGAAATCCTAGATATATGGGTAGATCCAACAAATGCTTATCCAGTTCCCAGAAAATTAACTGACATTAGATCTAACTTTTATTCCCTTGTATCTTACTTTTACCACCTTGGAAGTCAGATCCCCAAAGTATGAGGCCAATGCTCAAGGGATCCCAATTTTACACTCTCTTCGACACATAGTGCTAACCAACAAGGCACCTGTGAATGCTGAATACTTGAAATGGGAATAGTCCACATTTTGTTAAGCCGTAACTGTAAAATAGAAACTAGCTTTTGAAAATTTATTATGAAAGTAAAATCTTATTAGTGATTTTACATTGATTCAATGTAGAAGTAAAAATGTTTTGGATATACTTGGTTAGGTTAAAATGATATTAAAACTGATTTCACTTTTAGGAGATGGGGATTTAGCGCAAGTGGTACTGCACCTACCTTGGACGCATAAGGGCTTGAGTTCAATCCCTGGTACCAGCAAAAACAACAACAACAGAAAACAAAAACACTGATTTCACTTTTAAAAACTTCGGTTACTACAAGTCTAAGATTACAAATTTACTTTTCACTGTATTCTTTACTGACAGCACCCTTCTATAAGACCCAGTAATTTTTCACTTCAGTTTTATTGTTCATGTTCCTTAATTCAATCATATTTTGAAGTATGTCTGAGTAGTTGACCAAACTTTCAACTAATAAAAAAAATTGACCAAATTGAGGAGTTTTTTTCAGGCTACTTTTTAGTGGTTAACTATTAATTTTAAATTTTATGTAAGTGTTATATAGTTGGTTTTTACTATAATAATAAACAGTGATATATATAGGATTAGCTACAATTTATTCTCATTACATTAGTTTTCATTATTTTCTACCTAAGTTGGTACACAGTATAGCAAAGCATAAAATATAATCTTCAGGTTATGCTTCCAAGGCAACTGAAATCTTTGACTTTAAGCAAAATTTGAGATAGATGTTGGTTTTTTCCAAAAATAACTTCTGAAATAAATTTAATTATTGACATCAATACTCCATTAAAGGTTTGCAATGAAGAGAAAGCAACCCCACAGAGTAAATTAAGGAACAATTGAAAAAGAAAAATATTTTAAAAACTTGAAATTTTACCATGAAAACAATTCCTGAAAATAAATTAAATGATTATCATAAATGTTAAAGTATGAATATATAATAAAATAATTTTAAGAGTATGAAAAATATCAGGTAAAATCTAAATATCTGTAATTTGGTTATTATTATATCTCTATTAAAAAGTCTACTGAGGACCTCCTCTATTTTAGTATTTTTGTCTTGCATTAAATCATGTAACAGTCTAAGTGCTGATCCATTGAAATAGAAAATAAAACTTCAGTGAAAAATGTGTTAAATTGTGTATAAGAAAATGGAAATCATCAGTTTTTATGACTCACATGAAATATCAAAAGTATATTTTTTAGAGTTAAAGCAGATGAATGAATAACTCTTTAAGATACATGAGTCACAGATTAAAATTCATTTCTCACAATTACAAAAACCTGTGAAAATTCAACTTAAAGTCCTCAGGAATGTTGTTTATTTTATAGATATCTTCAAGGAATAGCAGCAAAGGTTTTTGCCTGATATTCCTTTGTAATTGTTTTCAAAATATAAAACATGATTAAGAAAAATGTGTTGTGGGGATCAATATTTTCTTAAAACTACAAGTAATTTTTAGAAGTGATTGTGTAAAGTGAAACTAACAATATTCTAAAATATAAATGTAAAGGTCCTATTTTGCTGTGACCTCTTGCAAAATTAACAGTTTAAGGTTGAAGCATTTTGCTAATTGCATTACACCAAGTGAAAGCACATCTTTCTGTAGGTCACACATGCCTTATCAGTAGCTTGGTGTTACTTCGTCTCTCCACCCACCCCTGCCAGCAAAGATCCGTATTACACAAGTACTTTGGGAAAAAGAAAGAGAAAGAATGTTACTCACACTTCTTAAGAGGATATTATCAACCTAGCATTAAAATTAGATGATAGCAGACAGCAAAAGATAATCATGTTTTATTCTGTCCTTAGAGTATACAATCTTTGATGTGAAATCTTAATTTAAACTCACACAGAGGAACAAATAGTAGTGAGAATGATACAGTATCACACAAAGCAGTACAGAGGATCCAAAGGCAGATCCAAAACAGTGAATACTGTATTATTCTGTTCAGATGAAATTCAGCAACGGACAGAACTACCTATGATATGGAGCATAGATTCTGGCTGTGTTAATGACCGCAATGGACCATATGAATTGTTTTGTTGTTGCTGTTTTGTTTTAGATATCAGCTTACAGGAGCATGTCTGTATAAGATCACATATGAGCTGGTTGTTGTTACTGTTAAAATAGGAGTTGAATAGAAGTTGGAAAAGAAAATGCCCAGTTGAAGAGATTGAAAGCACACAACAATCTAAATAGGTCACTCTAATCCGAGGAAGGTGAGGGTATCTGTAAAGTCAAGTCCAGTAAAAACAAAAGCAGAACATCAAGGTGTGGTAGTGAAGGCTGCTGTTTATGCCACGAGTGTGACTTCTTTCTCCTGAGCCTCTTTCACGTGGCTCAGAACCTCAGTGGCTTCTGGTCTCATCCCAAATGGTTCCTTACCATAGAGATATTTTGCCATTATTTGAGGCTTTTCCAAAATGAAACATTAATCCACAGATCTACTATCTTCTTTAGGCTCTGTTCACAACATCCA
>PVIC010014478.1:8978-36636 GCA_004025085.1 Thryonomys swinderianus | reverse complement strand
ATATAAATGATCACACTTTTCACATCAGTATAAATAGCAATTGTCACTAGCCATTGTTCCTGTAACAGAAATGTTTTTCTGAATTGCTAGTATGCATTTATATTTCATTTTTTAGTTATATAAATTACTGATAAACTGATTCAAAGGAAATTTTCTACCATAAGAGAACTCTGTGAGTCAAAAAAAGACTAACCATAATCCCAGCACTCGGGAGGCAGAGACAGGAGGATTGCTGAGTTCGAGGCTTGCCTAGGCTACATAGTGAGCTCAGAGCCAGCCTGAACTACAAAGCAAGACCCTGTCTCAAAAAAAAAGAAGACTAACCATTTCATTCTATCAGTGCATATTGTAAGTTGCAAAAGACAATATTTTTCAATGTCTTTTTGAATAGTGATTATTTTTATGTGTATGTGACATATTAGTAATTAATGGTGAGAAGTTTGTCTCCATCTCAGCTAATGAGAGCATATTAATAAGAAAAGAATCATGGTATCACTGCATAACACAAGTAGTTTCACCAAAAGTTGTTTTTAAAAGTGTGACATAGTGAGGCGAACAGAATCAGAGAAGGAACTTTAAAGCTCATCTAGAACTATCTTCCTTGGTTTAATCAGGATTCACATTGATATAAATGATAATAAAAATATGGAATGTCTAATAACTATATTGTTTCATCAGATCTTATTTGATTTTAAAGTTTTTCTGTAAGTAGAATTACTCAGGAAATATCTGAACAATATGTTTCAAAAGTTAAATGTAAGATGGAAAATATAACAATAGCCAATGAAATATAAAGTTCCAAAGTTTTGAGTACCAACTAATTGAAAAAAAACCATTTGAAGATCTCATGTTCATATTAACTCCATCATAAATTAAAAATGTGATTTCTAAGATGACTTTTAGGATTCTCAGGTTTTTTTCCTAGGATTTTAGGATGTTTCATGTAAAGGTAATGTTTCACTCTAATAGTAAAAATATTACTCCAAGTCACCTAAAATGTCTATAATGCATGAAAATAATCTGCTTTTACTAGGAAAAGAAGAACAGTGTTGAGCTATTTGTGTCTCCCATAAACCGAAAAGCAGGGATTTCTGACACTCTACCAGCTGAGGAAGTATTGCATTCCCTTAACATCAATGTTTTGCACCAAAGTTTATCTCAATTTGGGATTACAGAAGTTTCGCCTGAGGTATGTAATTGCATGCAACATTTCATTTAATGATTTGCACAGTTGACTTGATACGGTAATCTAAACCCATAAGACTTTGAGAGGAAATCTGTGTGTTGAGTGTTAATGTTTTAAATCTCCTGAGGGTCAGGTCTCTATACTCTCCGTACTGTTTATGTTTATTTTTCCAGGAAATTTTCATTTCCACATTAAAGCTAACTTTTTTGATACTATCTTCTTAAAATCTTCATCACTTTTTTTTTTTTTTTTTTTTTAGACAGGGTCTCGCTTTGTAGTTCAGGCTGGCCCTGAGCTCACTATGGTGCCCAGGCAAGCCGCCGCGAACTCAGCAATCCTCCTGTCTCTGCCTCCCGAGTGCTGGGATCACAGACGGTGAGCCACCATGCCCGGCACTGTGGTATGTGGTACTGATTGCTGGTGGGTGTGAGTCACCATGCCCAGCACTGTATGTGGTTACCGGGGATCAAACTCAGGACCTTGAGCAGCGCCGGAACCACTGAGCTAAATCTCCGGCCCTTTATCACTTACTTTAATTTACTCAGTATTTTGTCTAAAAGACTAGGTAACAACGTTTGTCAGTGGATCACTTGAGACAGACATGTCAAAAAAACAGAGCCAACGTCCCCGCCTTTCTTCCACAAATCCATTCAGCCTCATTGCCTTCATCTTAAAAATGGTCACCAAACACTTTTTCCACACTTTGGAATTCAGTAGAAATGCATTCTCTCTATAAAACCAGCCTTAGTGACATGGCCACTTTCTTTAGAGTATTTTCTAAATTTTGTACCTTTTAAAAAATACTTCCCTACCACCAGCATCAACTATATGCCTTTGCACCATGTCGGCTTCTCTGGATCTCAGTTTCCCTGTGTAGTAAGGGAATATATCATGAGGTTTTGCCTTATGATGGGCTTGAAATATGGGTGACTTTTTTCAAATGTATATGAAAGTCCTCATGCTGAGTAGGCACCACATAAATGTAATTTGAATGTCGATGCTTTGCCAAAAAGAGAACATGCTGTCCTCCTTTGCTGTCCTTGGGAACTGATGCCAGAACTCTCATGGATGCAAGAATCACTGGATACGGGCCAGAGATTTAGCTCAGTGGTTCCGGCGCCTGCCTCACAAGC
This sequence comes from Thryonomys swinderianus, assembly GCA_004025085.1. Lineage (NCBI taxonomy): Eukaryota > Metazoa > Chordata > Mammalia > Rodentia > Thryonomyidae > Thryonomys > Thryonomys swinderianus. The sequence goes on along the minus strand of PVIC010014478.1, from coordinate 34,317 downwards.
GCAAGGTCCTGAGTTCGATGCCAGTAACCACATAGAATGCTGGGCGTGGTGACTCACGCCCACCAGCAATCAATACCACATACCACAGTGCCGGGCGTGGTAGCTCATGCCTGTCATCCCAGCACTCGGAAGGCAGAGGCAGGAGGATTGCTGAGTCCCAGGCTTGCCTGGGGTACATAGTGAGCTGAGAGCCAGCCTGAACTACAAAGCGAGACCCTGTCTCAAAAAAAAAAAAAATGGTGTTGTGTTTGCATATAGTCCAGGATATTCTACATATTTTAAATCATCTCTGAATTACGTTTGATAGCTAACAGAATATAATCACAACAAATACTCGATATATGTTAAGTAGAGGTGGAGGTTTCCTCCCCCGTTTTCTACTATCCAGGGCCAGCTGAATGTGTGAATGCAGAAACCACAGATAGGAGGACCAACTTCATATGATTCGACAGTGACTCTCACAACAATCTCCACTGCTCTAGTCAGGTTTCCCCTGTTCTCTGCTCTCTCGGTCCAAAACATACTGTGTTTTTGTTGTCTTTCTTTACATTTTTGTCTTTTTTGCCATTAAAACCATTTTTCTCAATGTGAATTTGACTTATCTCCATGATTACAACGTTCTTCTTTAGCTTTCAAAATACTGTGCAATAAAGTCTGTATTTCCCCTTAGGGTATATGGTCCTCTGTGTTCTGTGCTTTATCATTGCTCAACAGCCCTGTCTTAGTGTGTGTTTCAGCAATTCTAAACTTAGTAGATATCCTGTCCCCCATAATTCTGTCTTCATTCCACACATTTGGGTGTGTCGTTCCTTCTGTTTGTCTTTCATTTTGCAAGATGAGTCTCCTATACCACAAAACCTTCCCTTGTGCCATCACAGACAGGGGTGCTCAGTATATTGTGTTCCCACTGAGTTAGTTCAAACACCTTTGTCCCCTGTTGGCCTTCAAGCCTGTGTTTAGACCGTGATTCCTTGGGAAGATAGGACATGCTATTGTGTGTGTCCAGAATGCCTTCACCCAGTGCCTGGCCCACAGTGGGCAACAGTGAAAAACTGAATGAGCATACAGCAGAGCACTATGGTAGGGAGTAACAAAATCAGAAAAAATAAATGTAAAACTAATAAACAAGCAAATAAGTGCATGATTTTGTTCTCAATGAATTTCATAGAGCAAATAAAATACAAACAGATAAGGAAAATACAAGGATCTGATAAAGTTACCATCCTGTATCTGAGATCCGTGAAGAACAGGTCACTTTGTCTTTGAGAGGCCAGAGAATGGAGGCCACGTGAGCATAATCACCCAGACCACTCCCCAGCCTCCACTGCATCTGATTCAGAAGTGGGTAACACAGTACCGCAGACCAAAACCCATTCCCACTCCCAGCCTTCCACAGGCCCCACAGACTGACCAGTGAACATATTGCTGAAGACGATTGCTCCTTAAATTTTAAAAATGCCATTGAATTAATTTATTCTGTTTTTCATAAGCTTTTATGAACCTAAGCATTCTTCCCTGTTGCTTTATTCTAATTTTAAATGGCATTTTGAAGACTTTAGAAACACAGCAATTTATTGAGTCACTCACATTTGGAAACAAGGGAATATTACCATATAAAAAGAACTAGTTAAAAATCCAGTACCTGGGGGTGGTCCCACACACCCCAGTTCTTCACAGCTTATCTCGACCTCCTGTCACGGAGATATCATTCCACATTGGACAGCAAGACCTATCCTGTGCTGGAATAATGGAAATGTATTGATAGCCAAAATGTGATGATTTTTCATGAAATTACTGAAATCTAGGAAATCTGTATCCTACAAAATATACATTAGCAGTACTTGTCTGAACCTTTTGTTCAGGCACGCCCAGAAGGGGCCAAGCAATGCCCTCCGAAAAACACAATGCAAAACCGGAAGGGAGCTGCAGTGAAAACCCTCAGGGGGAGCAGGCACCCTGGTGAGGAGCTTTGAACAGAGAACCTAAATCAAGCCAGGAAAACACTGATGAATGGTTGTTTCAAGCGGGTCAGTGATATTCTGTGAGTTTCCCCCACACCTTTATTCACCTTCTTGGGGTTAATGTTGTATAACAGCTAATGCTTCACCTCAATGTTTCACATTTTAATTCTCAAAATACAGCTTGTTTAACAAAAAACAAGAATGTTAGTCTTTGGCTTTTTCTCTTCACCTGGACTCTTATGAGACATCATGAAAGATATCTCAAAGCTACTATCTCTAAATTTATGTTAATTACTTTTCTGGAAGGATATGATTTTTGTTGTTGCTGTTCTTTATAGGCTTAATTTCTTTATATAATTGGAAAGGACTCAGGAAAGAAAGAAAAATACAAAATAATTACTTTTGTTTATTTGTTTTGCTTCCAGTTTAAGTTTCTCAGGAGAAAAGATATTTCTTTTATATTTTTATGTGCTATCTAAAATAATTTTGAGCAACCAGTATTTCATGATGCTCATAAAGATAAAACTGCATAACTTTTCTGGCTTAATATTTCAAATTCTAGGGAAATAAAATGAAAATAATTATGTTAATTTATATTTACAGAAGCTTCTAGGGAAATGAATTAAATAGCTATTGAAATAATGAGTTTTTCATTAGTACCATAAAAATTGGGAATTTTTGTTGCTCAGTTACAAATTATCCCAGTCATACAACTCTTATATTTCAAAGGAGGATAGTACCTCCTCAAAATAATAGGTAAATGGTTGATATACTCATGAAACATTTTTAAAAAGTAGAAGATACGATGTGTGAATTTGAGCAGTAATTCATAAGTCAAATAATTGTTCATCCCAATCTGGAACAGTAGCTAGTAGTCTATTTTAGAGAATTATAGATGTACATATACAATGCTGAGGATATATACACTCAGGGTTACCATGTATTAGATCATTCCAATCAAGTGTTCACCATCTACATAATGCAGCAGAAGTTAGGTATTTATCCACCAAGGCCATATGGTTGTAGGACACATGTCATTTATCTGCCCAAATGAATTAAATCAGCCAGATAATTCATAACATTTCCATTTCATTGCTATTCTATGTGCTTCATATCTCCTGAGAGATGTCTCCTAAAATATCTATGTCTGTATCAACTTATCTAGCATTTGAGGTCAGAGAAAGAGAAAATAAAACAAAGGGATGAAGGAGGGAGGGAAGTATTGAGCCATACAGATAGATATATAGATTTATGGAGAATTTTTGTCACATAGATATATAGAAGCCATTTTTATAAAGGGAATGGTCCAAATTTTACATATTAGAAGAAAGCTAATCAGCTTCTTTCACCACAAGTTAAAGGGTAAAGCAGTACAGCTATGAAATATGGCACAAAGAGGATACAGTGGTATCAGTCCGAACCAACCATAAAGTCTGTGAATTACTGAAACTTCAGCCCCCGGACAAAATAGAGAAGGCACTGGGGTTACCATGAGCAAAGGTTGGATGGGATATTCCCATCAGTTAAAGTCTTTTCATTTGTGAGATCTTGACAGTAAACTTTTCCATTTATTACCCTGCCCTTATCAAGTGTTTTAGACCTCTGAGCAAATATAGTAGTGCTCAGCAGGAGTACCATGACTCAGAAGGAAATCTATTTACCAAGAAAGTGCAGTGACTAAGTTTTAGTTCAAAACATGTCTTTCTAACTATGGGTGGAGGATGGGAGGGTGGAGAATAATTCTTCCACTCTTACTGCTTCAGTTAAAAAGAAAACAAAACAAGTTTATCTTGAGCAGAAAGGAACATGATAATTTATGAGAGTTACAGGTCTACAGAGAGAAAAAAGAAAAAGTAAGCAAGCCAGGTTAAGAACACAACATCTCTTTCCACCCACCTAACCATCCCTTTTTATACACATTTCTTATGAGTTTAAACTCAGTTCTTTATGCTTAAATTGACAAATTTCTGCTGTCTACCTGAAGACTTAACAAGTTTGCTTTTATAGCAAACAGTGCATGCTACTTAGTTGTCTGTGAAAAAAGTTCATCTTCGTATTCATACTTCATTCCTACAAGAATTTCTTTTCTGTTAGTTTCTAGCCATATTTGTAGAGATGTTGGAATAAAATATGATCTAACTGATATCAAAGACATGAAAGAAAATTGTCACTAGAACCCAATTATCTTCTTTCCAGCAGGATATTTGGTTACTAATCATCTCATCAATCAAGTATTTTTGGATTCTCCATTAAATTAGCATTTACATAAATTTAAAATAAATGTCTAAATCATTTTTGTATCTGTACGTCTGTCTAGAAAATAAAAAACGATAAAATAAACACATCACTTTTCCACAAGCAAAAAAAGCAAAGTAGTTTGATTACTTAAAACAATAAGTGTCCCTGCACATAATTTTTGTAATCACAGTTCAACCTAATAATCTTTTATGTTCCACCTTGCTTATTTTTCTACCAAGACTTGATTTAGTTTCAACACAAAATTTTTCATAAAATGTTTTAAGGCAAATTTGTGTCTAATTTGTGCATATCGAATGTGTTTTTAGGCTTCAACGTTATTTCAGAATTAAGACACCTAAAAGGTTTTTTCTCTTGTCTTCTTCACTGGAGACAGTATCCAAAGATGCACCTGGACCTTGGTCAAGGCAACCGATGAAGGTCTCCTCAAGAGAGCCCTGAAGATGAGGAGGCCTCTGAGCTGATTTACACGGAATGTGTTTTTCCTCATCAGGGACCCCTCGATTCCAAGTTTAAATTTCTTTCACTATAATCCTATAATGTCACTGAATTAGCATTTTGTTCTAAAACTTGATTTTGGTCAATATGCGTTTTTTAAAAACAGATGAAACTAAGAGACATTCACATTTTATTCACACTTCTCCATTCCTCCACCCCCTCGGTGTAGTCAGCAAAACCCTATTTGTTAGCTGTTATTACCAAATAACTCTGAATTATTTTGATGTTCCTTGCTCTTTAAATAAAATACCTTAGCAATTTATATTGGTGGGATGGTGATTTAGACAAATTCTGACAAAACAAACTGCCTTTCAAGGGTGAAAAATACCTGAGGTGATAAAGGGAAGAAAAGGATCCTGACGGGGTGGCTGTATTTCTTAATGCACCATGAGCTTTTGTTTGCACCTGTTTCGCTTTGTTCCAAAGTAAAGAGCAGCGTTTCAGCAGGAGGCGGGGCGGATGTTGTGGGAGGGGCCTGGGGGTAGAGAAGGCTTCGGAAACAGCTTCTCCCAAAGAGAAGAGCAGAACTCTCTCACCTGTACCAGGTAGTTGCGAAGAAAGACAGTGAGGGACGTTTGTAAAGGTGAGGCCCAGTGTGTGCCCTGTGGGGCGAGTCACCTCTCCTGCGGAGGCGGAGTAACTTCCTGATGTGGAAGGCTGGGAGTCTGCTGTCTAGATCAGTTTGGGAAGCGCTTCGGCAGCAGGGGCTGGTGGGGGGGCGGCTCACTACACTGAATGGAATAAAGCTAAAGCCGTGCTTGGTGTCTGACAGGAACGCCAGTTTCCTCAAGCTTTTGTTTAACATTGGACTTTCTGTTTTGCTTTTAAAGAAAAATGTTTTACAAGGGCAGCACGAAGCGGACAAAATCTGGAGCAAAGAAGGATTTTATGCTGTTGTCATTTTTCTCAGCATCTTTGTTATTATAGTAACGTGTCTGATGGTAAGTTTGCTGCTTTGTATATTTTGCTCTTTGCTGAGTCCACTGCTTAGTATTACTGGATGCACTGCCGTTCAAATGAAAGTTGAAAAGACTGAAAGCAGTAGCCAAACTGTTACCCTGTTCTGTTGGGATGATAGGACTGCAGTATGATTACTACAGGAAAACCTAGGGAAGTGGGGTGTGTGCAAAAGCCTGGAATTGCCCTGGAGTTTTAAATAACTTGGTCAGTCCTGAGAATAAAGCTTTAAAATGTGATTTGCTGGGGTCATTTCAAGACTTCAAAGTCCTTAAAGTCTCGTGGGCACACTTTGGGTTTTATTTCTTCTTTTATATCATCTTTGTGGTACTTGGGAACCAATGTAAAAAGAAAAAGAAATATGTATTCAGGGCAAGCTTACTCCCCAAGGAAGGGTTGATTTCTTTACTTTTAAATGGTGTTGAAAGCAGTCTATGAAATAGCAGCCATGAGAAGGAGGTGATTCTATCCTCAAAGGCTAAACCAACCTCTCCCAACTAACTTTTTGGATGAATGAATAATCTGTAAATACAAAAGTATACAAGGCAATCGTTATGCATGTCACAGAGTGATAACTTTTAGAAGTGTGTGTTTTGCTTTAAACAAACCTCACCTACTCCATTAGGCAGCACTGCCCGATTCTGTGTGAGTTAAGAGTCATCTTTCAAGTAGGGTACAGTTCATTTATTCTTTTGAAAATTCTGTGATGTGACATATTTGAAGTTTTCAAGGAGGCTTTAATATTTTTCCTGTGCACTATATTTTCTTTGATTGTGCACATTTCAAGCTTTATGTGCCCCCCAAACGTCTTAGTCTACTCATCCTGCCCACAGCCAACAGTGTTGCTAGGTGTTCCATGCCCCTGCGTTCTGGTTTGCTCTCCTGGCTGGGAAGAGGCTCCTGTTAGAAAGATTGGGGCTGCGCCTGGGAAGGCAGAAGCTGGGTGCATCTGAAAGGAGGTAAAATGAGGAAGGCCTTCACCCCGGATAAAACGGGCATGTTTCCTGTTCAGAAAAAAAAAAAAGAACTAAAACTTCTCCGGTCCCATCGGTATGAATTCAAAGCCAGCTCCTAAGAGTCAGAAATTCTAAAAGAAGCTTCCTAAAATTGTGATGCAGAAAACAAAAGAATGATATGAAAATTGAATAAAGTTTATATTTTTATTTATTTAGTGGTGGAGATTAAGGGAAAAAAAAATTTTTTTTGAGACAGGGTCTCGCTTTGTAGTTCAGGCTGGCCCTGAGCTCACTATGTAGCCCAGGCAAGCCTCGAACTCAGCAATCCTCCTGCCTCTACCTCCCGAGTGCTGGGATTACAGGCATGAGCCACCATGCCTGGCACTCTGGTATGTGGTACTGATTGCTGGTGGGCGTGAGTTACCACACCCAGCATTATATGTGGTTACCAGGATTGAACTCAGGAACTTGAACTTGTGAGTCAGGCACCAGAGCCACTGAGCTAAAACTGTCGCCCAGGAGAAATAATTTTAAAGAAAGTTGAGAACTGTGCAAAGCCATGGCATACCCCTCTGAGTATATCTTACTGTTTAAAAGGATTGGTTCCTTCTCATGGTTAATTGCTCTTTAAAGTATATGATTCTGGGGCCAGAGATTTATTTCAGTGGTTCTGGCACCTGCCTCACAAGCGCAAGGCCCTGAGTTTGATCCCAGTAACCACATACCATGCTGGGCGTGGTGACTCACACCCACCAGCAATCACTACTGCATAGCGCAGTGTTGGGTGTGGTGGCTCACACTTGTAATCCCAGCACTCAGGAGACAGAGGCAGGAAGATTGCTGAGCTCAAGGCTTGCCTGGACTACATAGTGAGCTCAGGGCCAGCCTGAACTACAGAGCTAGGCCCTGTCTCAAAAAAAAAGACTCTGGGCCAGGGATTTAGCTCAGTGGCATAGCACCTGCCTGGCAAGTGTGAGGTCCTACGTTCTATCCCCAGTAACAGAAAAAAACAAAACTAAAATACATGAATCTTCTTCCCTTAAAAAAAAAATCAAGTATTGTTCTCTATCTTGTTGATTATAATTAGGTCATTATTTGGCTTCCAAGATATGAAAAGGACAGGAGGGACCGAGGACAAAGCTGGGACAGGGAAGGAGCACTGGAATGTGTGACATCCAGGGTCTAAACCACTGCACTGAGAAAAGGACACATAGAGACAGAGAGAGTATAAACTGATACGTACGGAGGTTGTTCATGGGATAACTGGATAAGATTCAGAAGAGCAAAGGAAGGCAAAGACAGAAGGAAAGGAACGTGAAACAGACTGATGTACAGCCGCTGAGTGGAGAGCCAAAGCAGAGCTTGCTACCGATAACGTGTATTTCCCATCCAGCAAGAGCGCCTGGGGGATTCGACATAACTGGGCGCGTCCTTGCATTGGTCCTGTCTTCTCACATGACCACACTCTCGACCTCTTCACCCTGGGAAACACTCTTCTGCCCCAGTATTTGTAAACACTAAACATTAGAGTCCTAGATAAGTATGGTACAAAACAAATCAAGAAAGAGATGTTGAAAAAAAAAACAGGTGATTGCCATTACCTGGGTTAGCTAAGAAAGTCATCCGTTCACTCTAACAACACATTTCTGTGGGTGACCCGCCGCCATGGGTCTGTTCTTGGCCCTGCATGCAGATGAGAGAACGAGGCAGGTAGGTCTCTGTTCTCTGAAGCTTTTACTCTGGAGAGGAAAATGGACTATTGTTAATATTCTTAAAATGATAATCAAATAGTGGGCATACTATACCCCAACTTTATGACATTCTGGAAAAAGCAAAACTATACAGACTTTGAAAAGGACAGTGATTCCTCAGGTCACAGAGAGCGAGTGATCAGGTAGAAAACAGCAAATGCTAGCATAGTAAAAGTACTCCGTGCTCTATAAAAGTGAACACACGGCACTTGGATTTATTAGAACCTATGAAATGCACCACATGGAATGACCGAGTGCTCTAAGCTGTGGGCTTTAGTTAATAATAGCATATTAATATTGCTTCAGCAATGGAAAACCAATGTGCTGCGATAATATATGAGTAGAGAAGTAAAAGCAGGAGGAAGAGATGGGACTTTTCAGTTTCTGCTGGGTTCTTCTGCAAACTTAAAAACTATCCTAAAATAAATTAATATTTGAAAAACTCAGATTGTGATATGTACCATGAAGAAGCAACACAAGGATGGGCTGGCAAGACAAAGCGATCGGCCGGTGGAGACATGGAAGCTGCAGGCAGAGGAGTCAGTGTGGGGACCAGTGTGGTTGCTATGATGAGTAAGCTTTGCCTGTTGGGAGGGTCTGAGGGGAAGTGAGTGCTCTAAGCTGAGCCTTGAGGATGATAAGTTCGAAAGGTCACAGTCTCTGCTGGTAGAGAGCGACTGGGGCAGCAGATGGGGTGACGCATGGGAGAAGGAGGCCCCGCCAAGGCTCGTGGAGATGGAAGTGGCCCAGAAAGGGGGATCGAGCAAAGCGCAGGACTGAGATCTATTGGAAGGTAGAACCAACAGGATCTCTTGTGTCTTGAGAAGGAGAAAAACAATCAAGGCTGACTCCTCGGTTATTGTATTGACTTCCGGGTGGCACCAGTGCCATATTCTGGGACAGGAACATGTTCAGGGCTGGGGAGTCAACACAGCGAAATAACACTTTTGATCTGTACGTACATAGTTCTTGAATAAATTGAAGACAAAGAGTGACAGATATTGAACACAATCTTAATTTTTTAATTGAATTCTTTATTGGTACATTTTATATACACATCGTGATCACACTCAGTATTGAGAATTTGTACCAGTATATGACAGGAGTTAATTCTCATTTTTTCCCATTCCCCTGCCCGCCCTACAACCCTCCTGCCCTCTGTATACATATGCTTTATTTCCTTTTTTAACATCATAATTTTTCTTTCCCCTCGTTACTTACCCCTACCCTTTTCCCTTTGAATATTTTCTATTTCACAAAATCCATCATGCATTCTATTTACTATGAAAGTGTCACCTAAGAATGAAACAGAGGGGAGTTGAAGATGGGACCTAGTGGTAGAGCACTTACCCAGCAGGTGCAAGGTCCTTGATTTAACTCCTAGTACCACCAAATAAATAAATATACCTAATAGGTATGATTAAAGTGAAGGCAAGTTTATCTGGTATAATTTCCACAGACCAGTCAACAGTTCACATAGAGGGACACACCAAATGTGATTATTGAAATAAGTTTATCTTTATAAGTGGTCAGATTTTATTGATAATCATCCTAATTTAAAGTAATATTTTACTTGGACCTCTCAGTAATAGTCATACTTAGTACAATTTAATTTTTTTTTTTTTGAGACAGGGTCTCGCTCTGTAGTTCAGGCTAGCCCTGAGCTCACTATGTAGCCCAGGCAACCCTCAAACTCAACAATCCTCCTGTCTCTGTCTCCTGAGTGCTGGGATGACAGGCATGAGCCACCACGCCCGGCACTGTGGTATGTGGTATTGATTGCTGGTGGGCGTGAATCACCATGCCCAGCATTGTATGTGGTTACCGGGATCGAACTCAGGACCTTGCACTTGTGAGGCAGGTGCTGGAACCACTGAGCTAAATCTCCAGCCCAGTACAATTTAATTTTTGTGCTGCTATAAAGTTATGCCTTTGTGATACTCAAACATAATATAGTCCAGCTGAATGTGGTGGCTCACGCCTGTAATCCCAGCACTTGGGAGGCAGAGGCAAGAGAATTGCTGAGTTCAGTGCTTGTTTGGGCTACATAGTGAGCTCAGGACCAGCCTTAACTACAAAGTGAAATCCTGACTCAAAAAAAAAAAAAAAGATTATGCTTCCCATATATTTATTGATTTCATAGCAAAGAAAAAGTATACCTCAGAGTTTTCCTTCTAGCATTAACCATATTTATGAAAAATCAAGTGCTGCCTTTCATGTTCAGACTATGTACCATAGAAATGAAAAGCATGTGATTTTATTGTGAAATTGTATAGGTAAATGGCCCTAATGGAAGGGTGTGTGTGCTATATAACAATAACATAAGACTTGGCAAAATTTTTGAAATGTGGCATATTGTTTACTTTCCTTAAAGTATAAAAAAAGAATATATGCTGCCAGGCATAAAATTAGACAGGCATGACATTTTCCAATGTGTGACTTATTTAGCACCTCTCAAATGTGAATGTAGAGTGGGTGGAGCAACAAATACATGAATACAATTTTCCAATGTGTGGGCAAGTTCCCATCCATTCAGTGTGTTTTGGATGAAGGAAAATTGTTAGTAAGAAGAATTAGTTCTTAAACTTGAACGTATAATAGAAAGAACACCATTTATCACCTAAATTATACCTTTAAGTGTACTTAGACATTTATTTAAAAGTTCAAACGTGTTTATGAAATGTAGGAAGAGATGTCTACAAAGCAGGTTGCATGTGGAAAGCAATTTTAGAAATCATGGAAAAACAGCCATTTGATCACTAAAAGCACTGGGTGGTGAGACCCAGAGAAGAGTCACCACAGAAACTGTCTGTGGCTTCTTCTCTCATCCAGATTGATGGCTAAGGGCAGAAATCCTGTGCTTGGCCACCAACTGTATCCTGAACCACATCACATCACAAAATGGATATATGTCAAAGATGGTCATAATTAGCCAACATTTTCTAATATGTATAATCCCCAGGGATTAAAAAAAAAGATGGAATTAGATTCCTAGTAGAGATGATTGACTATGGCACCACTTCCAGTGTAGGTATGTTTTTGGATTAATTTCACATTTTTGTAGGCAGAAGGCTACAACTCAAGAACAATAGTATGTAACAATAGTAAGAGTAATCATAACAATGATCATACTTGGTTTCCTCCATTAATTGTATGCTTATTGATACTAAACTAGTACATTTGTTATGTGATACTAAACACTTGATGTACTTTAGGTTCTTAATTTTGCTGATGGAAAAATCAAGATTCAGAAAAGACAAGTGACTTGACTAAGAATAGTAGGTGGCTGTGAGTGGCAAGGATGAGAACGTTAAAGGGTTGGTTCTCAGACCTAAATCTCCAGAACTCAAATAAAGGATGTGAATTTGATTCCACAACAGAGTCAAACGAGGCCTATAACTTTGTCTACACACATCTATTTCTAGCTCCAAGTGAACTCAGGAAGAGATGACCATGTCCACATGTGTCAGAGCCACTCCACCCACACAAAGTGATAAAGGTGGCCTATTCCTGTATGCTGTGGACACACCTCTGTGATTGCACTCAGTACTCTGTACTCAGCATGAGTTTTATTTATATTTAACTGAAGTCTTTATTGGTACATTTTATATGCAGCTCACAATCACGCACAACATTGGGGAATTTGTACCAGTGTATGACACGAGTTAATTCCCATCTCTGTCAGGCAGTTATGCACTCCCTCTGCATCACAATGTCGTGTAAAAACTAACTGATGTTTGTTATGTTAAAAAAATGAGTGGACCCTTTCAAAGTTCACTGTAGAGGACAAATGCTGCATGCTATTGGTTGGTGACGTAATTTAAAAATTAGAACATAATCTAATCTAAGCAGGATATTTTGTGTTGCTTATGATACTAAGAATTAAAATTATAAGCTGCAAAAACACTTCAAATAACTTCTTTTGTCTTGTTCCCTCTCTATGTTCCTTGCATTCTCATTGATGCTTTTGGTTGTCTTTTTCTTGCTACTGTTTGATTTTTACAGCTCCTCCATGCAAGAGTCCTTTCTCTTTCCATGTTTCAAATGATCAAATGACTTTAATGCATCCCAAGATTCAAACACAAGCTCTACAATATGAAAAATTTTTAAAAAGAAAAATTTTAGGGCCGGATATTTAGCTCAATGGTTCCGGTGCCTGCCTCACAAGCGCAAGGTCCTGAGTTCAATCCCTGGTAACCACATACAGTGCTGGGAGTGGAGACTCACACCCACCAGCAATCAATAGTACATACCACAGTGCCAGGCGTGGTGGCTCACGCCTGTCATCCCAGCACTCAGGAGGCAGAGACAGGAAAATAGCTGAGTTCCAGGCTTGCCTGGGCTCCATAGTGAGCTCAGGGCCAGCCTGAACTACAAAGCGAGACCCTGTCTCAAAAAAAAAAAAAAAAATCATCATCATCAAAATAGTAAGGTTTTAGGTCGACTTTTAAAACAAAGTGTATTCAGATAGAAAAATATGCACATGTTTTATTCCAGACTTCAATCTGTACAGAGCAAAATCTCGGACACACTTTTCCTTGGGCCTTGGGGGAAAAAAGCTAGGACATAGGAATTTAGAAGACACAGTATAGTTGAATGATCAGATGCCTGGAAATAGAAAACCTGGATTCTATATTTTATTTACAATCCTTAGTAGATCCTCCAAGTACTCTGGACTCAAATGTGAAAAGAGGTCACAGCAGCAGACTTTTAAGACCCCTTACAACAGGGATTCTCAGAGGCATCACTGTTAATATGTTGGGACTACACTGTTGACAGGGGTGGGGTAGGCTTTCCTGTGCTTTGTAGGGTTTTAGCAACTCCCTAGATGCTGTACTAGATGCCTGTAGGACCTCTTCTGTTTCTCCCCCCTCCCCTCACAAATATGACAACCAAAAACATCTCTAGAGATTGCCAAATGTCACAAATGTCCCCAGACATTTCCAAAATCCCTTCTGCTTGCAGATCACTGCCTTAGAGTTTAATTCCATGACAACTACTATATTGCCAAACAGCAACCTCTTTGATTTTTTCCACATTTTCCAGACAGCTTAGTCTCTTGAGTATTTTTGAAGAGTTCCTTGCTCATATTATACATTCTCCAGGTTTTGCATTTCCCTAATTAAAAGTGTAGACACCAGTTTGTACACATAAGCTGACCTCTAACCGAAATGAAATAGATTAGTCATTGAAAACATGTGGCAAAGGTTTCTCAATAAAAACATGCACTTATGAGTAGCAAAGGACTTTAGATTACAACATATTTTACGCTAATAAAATTATAAAAGTTACCTGTCAAGCAAAATTGAGATCAACATTTTTTTTGGATTTTACATTTTCATCATTAAAATATACAAAATCCAAGTGTAAACAAGCTAACAAACGTCCTATGATATACTTATTATATTTATGTGAAGAACTTTGAAAACACAAAATACATGTTATGTTCTTCTACTAAAGATATTTTGTAAACATATAAATATATTTCTTCTTTCATTCAGGAAAATACTTTGCTTGCCATTAAAAACTGCTATCCCGCCGGGCGTGGTGGCTCACACCTGTAATCCCAGCACTTGGGAGGCAGAGACAGGAGGATTGCTGAGTTCGAGGCTTGCCTGGGCTACATAGTGAGCTCAGGGCCAGCATGAACTACAAAGTGAGACCCTGTCTCAAAAAAAAAAAAGAAAAAGTTTTCTAAAATTGTCCTGAAATAAATTCTCAGTTATTTATTACTTCCCTAATTTCTGAATAAGCCTTCACTAATTTTCTTTTTTAACCTATTGTACTTTAACAAGAATAAACACATCATGAAACTTTATATATTTCTAGTAGTTTTAAAATATATAGAAGACTAGAATTTAATGAAATTTGAAAGAAGAAGGTAGTCAGAGCAACTAGTTAGAGTAAATATAATTGCAAACTTCCGGGAAAGACTCATATCCTAAAATAATATTCATTTTGCTATCAGATTCTAGAAATTAAACAGGGATTTCAATTAGCTTAATGTGTTTTAAAATGTAGATATCATTGGTCTTAGGATGATCACTTTTGGATGATTGCCTATCATTGAGTTGTCACGTTTTCATGTGAGTGAACCGACTCAGTCGTTTCCTGAGAGTGGACTTGAAGAGACATGAAGACATCTCGATCTGTAGGAATTTGAAAGGAGTCAGCATTCAAAGAAGGAACAACCGATAAAAAGAGCCCTCTGGACACGAAAGATAAACATTGCTCCCCTCACAGTTTGCCCCATGGAATGTCCCAGCCAAAGCAGTCTAATTCCTTTAAAAGTTCAAACGTGACCATTTTAGCAATTCTGACTTCAATGAGTCATTGCAGAAAGAGTTCTGAGAATGGAGGAAAGTGATACTGTTGCTTTTTTTCTTTTCTATTTGCATTAAAAATTAAGAGGGAAAAGAAGTAAGATAGACAATTCTGGTTGTCAACATTATTTTTCAACAGATTCTGTAAGTTTATTTGTTGGGAATTTATCAGGTACTCAGGTTAATATATGACTAATGTACGTATTTAACAAGATAAAAAATTAAGGTTTATAGCATAGGTATTTTTATTAATATTTTTGAACACTTCTTTCTTCTCTGCTCTACTGGATGCAGTTCTCTGTTTCTATAAAAATCATAGTCCCATGTTTCATGGCTATTCATTCTCTAAACTTACTGTTTCAATAAGCTTCCATGTAACAAAACAAGCTCTAGCATTTTACAGAATTGGCCAGATTTTTTTCATGCATCTTTGAGGATCAGATTCAAGTACATAATTTTTTTTTTTTGCTTTTTGAGACAGGGTCTTGAGTTGTAGTTCAGGCTGGCCCTGAGCTCACTATGGTGCTCAGGCAAGCCGCCGCAAACTCAGCAATCCTCCTGTCTCTGCCTCCCGAGTGCTGGGATGACAGGCGTGAGCCACCACGTCCGGCATTGTGGTATGTGGTGTTGATTGTCGGTGGGCGTGTCTCCACGCCCAGCATTCTATGTGGTTACCGGGGATCAAACTCAGGTCCTTGCGCTTGCGAGGCAGGCGCCGGAACCACTGAGCTAACCCTCCAGCCCGAGTACATAAATATTTGAAACATGTGAGCAGCATAACTAGAAATACAAAGTGTCTCCTTCTGAGAAAAACTTCAGTTTCATAAAACTAAGAAATCATCCGAAAAGACTGTGCTTACTTTATCATTAAGCTTTGACTTCGATTTATCTTATAAGTTAGGATGGAGGGGATCATACTCTGTTGTTGTGTGAAAACATTGCAGGAGCCATTTCTATCTTTTTTTTTTTTTTTTTAGATTCTTTACAGACTGAAAGAAAGACTTCAGCTTTCCTTGAGACAAGACAAAGAGAAGAACCAGGAAATCCACTTGTCACCCATTGTCCTACAACCAGCACAGTGTGAGGCAAAGACAGGCCACAGCATGGTCCAGCCTGATCAGATGCCGAAGGTGCTGCATGTAGTTGTAGACCCTCAAGGCCGATGCACTCCTGAGATTAAAGCTACCACCTCCACCGCTGTCTCTCCTTCCCCTTTCAAAATGAAGCCCATAGGACTTCAGGAGAGGTAAGTGCTTTCTATGTTTCCTAAGAGAAGTTGCTTTTCATTTGAAGAGTATTCAACAGTTGAAAAAGATAGAACCAGAAATGATGGACATAACTGAGTAGAATTGTTCATTACCAAACAGAAACCAGGAAGTAATAATGCTGCTTAACTCCGAACTGTTTACGTTAGAGGAAATCTTTTAAATATATTCAATGCTGTTAAACTGGTCTAGACCTAAATAAATTATATCTTCAACTACAGAACAGTTTCTGTCCCTACTTATTGAATGCTTATTGAGGGTCAGTAACTGTTTAAACGTAAAGTCAGTGACTGTTTAAACATAAAGTTATCTTTTTAATTCTCCTTAAAAGTTATCTTTTTAATTCCGGTGCAGAGGTTCTGGGAATAAATTCAGAGTGCTTCCTGCAAAAGTTCACATTGTTTGAAGTCATGCAGGAGTCTGTACCAGAAAGTTTTTATTTAAAATTTTCCCTTTATTTCCTTTGACAACAGAAACATTAAATATTGAGATCTACAACATTTTGTGACTTACCTGTCTCTCAGACACACTTATCACAGGATATACTTTGTACTGATATATTTCCACTTAAATGGAAGTCCAATGTAAGGAATACAAATTCTTTATGAGGAGGATAGTTCTTTGCTTCCAAAAAACATGAAATAAAGCTTTCCACGATGTTTCTTAAAATGTTTTATTTTTATATTTAAAATATTTCTTATATTATAGCCAACATAGTAAACTAGGGTAATAGAGTGATTAAGAAGGCTTTAAGGTACTTTATTTGTTCTGTCTCCATCTTCTATGACTGTTTTTTAATTCCTTGGTTTTTTTAGGTCACATGTATACACTTTGATTATATTTCCAGTATTGTATCACAATGCCTGACATTAATAGCCATATGAACCATAGGAGACAAAATTGTTCATTTGAAATTCATTAAAATTATTGCCTGTGAATGATGAATCATGTGATAGGAAAGACTGGTTGCAGTGGTCTCTAAAAGCCCTTAATGGGCAAATGCTTGGTCATTACACCACAGGGAAAACAAAACAACAAAATCATTCATTCTTCCTGCCTCCTCCCCAGCAGACTTGTTGGTTTCCTGATGGAGTCACGTGGACTTCCATGTGACATTTTTTTTTTTCTGTTAGATACCACAAAGTTGCTCTTATAGATTCAATCTGAAAAGGGAGGAAATATAAACCTTTCTCCCTGAGGTTAACTGGGAGTCATGAGAAAAGGGCTGGAGACCCTGCTCTATCATCTACCTTGCCTAGAGTGGATGGCCTCACATCTGAAAACAAATCACTCATCTAATCTTCAGTCCTTTCTAAAAAGTGAGTGGATAAAATTAACTTTTTAGCTTCCTATAGATGCTTCCAGTCTTAGGAATTTATTTTTTCTTCAAAGAGAAACTTTGACGGAGTCAGAGGTCAGTGATGAACCGAGAGCAAAATAGCAGAGAGGGTCCATACAGAGACAGGTAATAGGAGGTGTGTTATCTATAGAACATTTAAAAACTGTAATAAACTAACTAAAAGTCAGACCAATTCAAATTTTACCCCGTACCACCAATTCTAACCAAGTTCAGCATAAAATTGTCTAGGGGAATAGTTATTCCCAGCCACCTGTAGACAACTGCTAGGTATGTTGAAATTTCAATGGGCATAAAGTTAAATATCCGTGTATTCGTTCAAGTGAAGTGAATGTTTTAGAAAAGACACATGCAGATTTTGTTACACTCATTGTCATTCACATGGATACATAATCAGTATTTAATGGCTTTCCTGTCCCCTGATCTATAAATTTCCCTGCCTTTCCATGACTATGTCCCATTTCCTTCCCTCCTCAGAACAGGAGGAAGCTTTTCTTCTCCACAGGGCTGCAGGGTCCTTCTTCCTCAATGTAGTACCTTTCTTCAACAATTTTTCTCCTCTATTTTCAGCTGTACTGTCTTTTCTAATACTATCCCTTCAGCACAGAAACAACTTCTCTTTTCTAGTAAAGAAATCTTAATTCTTTTTTCCTGCAGTTTCTTGTCTTCATTTCCATTTTCAAATAAGCATCTTGAAACAACAGAGTATATTTGTTACCTCAGAGTATTCAGTCTTCCATACTTTCTATTTCTCTCATGTGGTCTTACTAACTTGATTATGAATGGGCCACCTACCCAACCCAAAGCACATGCTTCATTGTTTTTCCCATCTAGTACTGATAACTATCTCCTCTTTTGACATCTCTCCTCCTTTTACCTTCAAAACATGATCTTCCTGCTCTTTCACTGGTTAACTTTAGCCTTTTATGTAGATGTCTTTCTTCCTGCTGGCCCAGAGCTTTATTCTTCTTCCCTCCTCCCTGGGAATCCAACCATAGTCATTTTTCATCAATTTTTTATTGACTTCTGAGTTTCTTAGTTACTTTTTCTCATTGCTGCCACAAAATACCAGACACTCAAAGTTAAAGGAGGAAAGGTTTCTCTAGCTCACAGATTGTGGAGGTTCTAGCCACAACTGGCTAGCCACAAAGGCAGAGTGGCATGCTGGAGAGGATTGCAGGGTAGAAACAGTTCATGGTGGACAGAAGGCAGCAAAAAGTAATGTAGTGAAGAAGCAAAGCAGCAGGAGACCAAAGCAGCACTCTTTCTGTTCCTTATATTCTATCCAGCACTCACACCCACAGTGGGGACCTTTAATGCTAGCACCACTCCATAAATCAATCCCAGTATCACATCCTTAATCCCAACATCAAACAATCTATATATATAGCCACGTCTTAAAAGCTCCACGTATGATCACATAGGCTTTAGTGGGCATCTAAATACAAGCTGCAACACTGAGGCAGCACCATAATTTAACTACACCTCACTATAGAGGTTTGGACCTATGTTCCAGCTCTGATCTGGACAGTTCCACTACATCTCTTATACACAACTGATTTGAAACATTCCAAAATAAACTTTGAAATATTTCTCACCAAATCATTACCTTATTTTTTATTCTGATTCATTATAGTATCTTCAACCCCTCCTCTTTCTTCATTTCATTTTTTCTTTCTTTCTTTCTTTCTTTCTTTCTTTCTTTCTTTCTTTCTTTCTTTCTTTCTTTCTTTCTTTCTTTCTTTCTTCCTTCCTTCCTTCCTTCTTTCTTTCTTTCTTTCTTTCTTTCTTTCTTTCTTTCTTTCTTTCTTTCTTTCTTTCTTTCTTTCTTTCTTTCTTTCTTCCCTTTCTTTCTTTCTTTCTTTCTTTCTTTAGACAGGGTCTTGCTTTGTAGTTTAGGCTGGCCCTGAGCTCAGTATGTAGCTCAGGCAAGCCTCGAACTCAGCAGTCCTCCTGCCTCTGTCTCCCAAATGCTGGCATTACAGGTGTGAGCCACCAAACCCAGCATCTGTGGTATGTGGTACTGATTGCCAATGGGTGTGAGCCACCATGCCCAATATTGTTGTATTACCAGGGATGCAACCAGGAACCTTGCGCTTACTAAGCAGCCACCAGAACCATTGAGCTAAATCTCTGGCCCTTCATTTCCTTTCTTAATAGAGACAAAATTGTGAAGACATGGCTCTTTTCTCTAAGTGCTGCCTTCTGTCCAACACCTATGGGAAACTCAGTCTCTTTTGTTTCTCTTAATCAGCTTTCTACTGATTGTTCTGATTCATAGTTTTCCTTTCTCATTCCACTCTCAAGAGATCTCAAGCAGTGGCTTTCTAAATTATATTTAAATGTTATTTTCTTTCATGATTTCTCAGTGTTTCAACGTTGCTTTCTGAAGGGAGCTGATACAGTGCTACCTCAGTTCACAAACACTTTTGTTTAAGAACAGATTGGCTCACAAACATAACAATTGGCAAAATTTTTCTGTTGTTTGCAAACTCTACACTGCATGATGAACTTGGCTGTGGCCATCTTTGCCACATGAACACAAACATGTCTTCTTTCTCAGAATCATGAAATAAATTAACTTCATGAACCAAAGTACCACCATAATTTCTCTTTGTGGCATATGAAAATCTTTTGTGATCTGAACTTTACCAGCTTCTCTCCACCCCACCCAAAACAGTCCTGTTATTTGGACATTTTTCCCAGATATTATACCATACTTTTTACAACCAAAGATGTCATAATTACCTAGAATCAGTCCTTTTCTCTATTCATATTTTCCCTTGAAAAATTCCACCACTATAGTGAGCTTGAATTTGGGTTTACAAATTAAGGAAAAAGAAATACAACTTGATATTTCTATAACTCAGACTAAGTTTTTCTTCCAGGTATCATTCCACCTAAATTATAGGATATAACCTCAGCCCTTTTCAAACTCACTCTCCTCCTCTGTCTCTGTGACCCCGAGACTGTGTGTGAGTTTTGAGGGGACTTTCTCAACAGAAAGAGCAGAAGTCTTCATCTGCTTTGATTCTGTCTATCCAAATTATCATTTGTTACCATGTCCATTATATGCTCAATCCTAAGAATCCAGTTAGAATTTTTCTTACCAAGTTGTTTCTTATTGCTATTTATGCAGCCCCTCCATCACTAGCAGTAAGTTTTTTCCTTCTCTTTCCCTCTCTCTGGGCTATATCCAGTCCACTCTTAGAAATGCAGATTATCTCACTACTCTATCTCAAATGGAAACAAAGAAAATTCTGCATATCTAAGACTCCATTCCCCTGATACTTTCTGTCACAACTCTACCAAAGATGAGGGTCTTGATGATGATCTCCCATTTACCCAGGGTTTAGACATGAAGGACAGGGTCTCACAAGTACCTTCACTCCGAAGGAGCTGCTGTAACACTTTCGGCTCTCCTTAATCCATGGACTCTTGCTCAGGCTTTCCGAACTGAAAACCATGCTGTCGCTTATTTCATAGTCTACGTCATCTGTCGTACACACATTAAGACACAGACAGCCTGACCCTGAGAACCCAAAGCCCAAATTCCCCTGCCCCCCGCCTTCACATTCCTTCTCAGCAGCAATAAAACACTGAATAGGCTGACAGTCTGAAGACGCAGAAGGACTAAAGGTGAATGGCTGGATGGAAACAGGAAAAGAAACTCAGCCCCTGCTTCCTGTTGAAACCATCCCCGTGCTTCCTGTGCTTCCTTTCGTTCTCCTTCCAGGCCAACACTAACTTACTGACTCCTCTTTTGCTGTCTTCTGTTTCAGTCCCATATCCCTGTGTGCATACAGTATCTATAGAACTTCTTGGGTGCACTGGCTTAACCAATGGCTTCTGAACTGCCTTAAGGGGCATACATGTTTTAGTACTCCCCTTATCTCTAGTATATATAACATAATCCTCAAAAAATGAGTGCTCTTAGAAATTAATAAATGAGGGCCAGAGATTTAGCTCAGTGGTTCCAGCACCTGCCTCTCAAGCGCCAGGTCCTGAGTTTGATCCCTTGTAACCACAGAGAATGTTGGGTATGGTGACTCACGCCTACCAGCAATCAATGCCACATACCACATTGCCGGGCGTGGTGGCTCACGCCTGTCATCCCAGCACTTGGGAGGCAGAGGCAGTAGGATCGCTGAGTTCGAGGCTTGCCTGGGCTACACAGTGAGCTCAGAGCCAGCCTGAACTACAAAGCAAGACGCTGTCTCAAAAAAAAAAATTAATAAGTGATTGTGTCTCAAAAGTAATTCTCAGGTCAATTTCCACTTTGCTTATTCCACCATCTTTTTCTCTTCTATCTCACCTCCTGTTTTTCTGTCACAATTCTCTACCAACGTGACATAGTGAAAAATTTTATGAGTGATGGAATAGCAGAGATGAACCATGTGGTATGTAGTCAGAAAAATTTCTAAACTTTCATCCCTTAATTTTTATGCTCATGTATTTTACTTGTGCCTTTTAAATAGCCTCATGTTTAATTGTCACCTCTTGATCCTGGAGTGATTATCTCATTTATTGCATGAATGAAATCATAATATCACAAAGACTGAAAACTCAAACCATGATATCATAAAGGCTACAGAATAAATCAATTGTCAAAGTGTTTTCAGTTGTGGTGTGTAACTCTCTCACCCTTAATGGGAAGAATCTATTACCTTGACACTGTTAATGATACAATATAATTTTGAATTAAAATATAAGAAAAATTAAATTAAACATAAAGACAATATAGAAGCTAAATTTAATGTAACAAAACACAAAAGATATACCTCAGAAATTATGAAGATTAAAGATTCTTACAAAATAAAAACAGTAGCTTTCTCTTCTTGTTTCCAATTAGTTACCTGGCCCTGTTGATTCTTATTCCCCTACCTTTCTGACTATTATCTTTTTGTTATCATCACCCAGAACATGATTCTCATCACTTTATGGTTCAATTGTTTTATCTTTTAATTAAAAAAATAAGATTAGGATTCACTTACATTATATATTTCACTTAAATTATTTTATTTCATCTTATCTGTTTGCATATAATTGTTTTTCTTCTTTTGATTCATGCTGCATATTCTACATTTATCTTTCTATAACAATACCTAAGTTATCTTACTTTACTATAAAAAAAAATACTCACTAGCTCCCTTTTGCCTAAAGGACAAGGCCCAGCCCACTTGTCTGAGTCTGAGACATCTTATATGATCTAGTCCTAATGATTCCCTTTAAAACTGTTTGCCCTTTAAGTCCACAAATAAATCTTATATCCCATTTGGTCTCTTCTCCCCCTATTCTCCTCACTGTCCTGCATACATGCCTATGTCTGTGTGTTTATGGTATTGATGGCTGGTGGGCATGAGTCACCACGCCCAGCATTGTATGTGGTTACAGGGGTCGAACTCAGGGTCTTGTGCTTGTGAGGCAGGCACTGGAACCACTGAGCTAAATCTCCGGCCCCCTGTCTGTGTATTTATGTACTGATTCCTCTACCTCACCCCATCTATCTCCAGTCTACAAAGTCCAGCATAAAACTTGCCCTGACTGGCCATGTAACTCATCCATCCCACAAAGATTTATAACACTTCTGTGTTCATGTGTATTCCACTATCTAGTGCTGATCTTATTTAAAAAAATCATTCACAAGATGACTGAAGCTGGTTCTCAAGTGGTTCGGCCTGTCCCTTAGCCAGATTGCAAGAATCCTAAAGACAAGCCCTATGGTGACACTCATGTCACCCACAGTTCCTGCAATTACAGTTCATAATAAACACTGGAAAAGTATTATGAAGTGAATTAGTTTTCTCTTGTATCTTGGGATCTCATGTATTTTGAAAGAAGCTTCCATAAGAACAAGTAGCTTAATGAGAAACTAGCCAAGTCCTTGACATTTATTAAATAAGTGAGTCAGCAGGTTAAGTCCTCTGTGGTATAATTTTCCCAATCTATAAAATGATATCAAACCCACCTTACTTCAAAGGACACTGCAAAATAATAACCAAGGGAAATAATATGAAGCCTCTAAGAAAGGAAAAGATTCTATTATTTCCATGTTTGTTCTTTGACTTCATTTCACAAGTCTATATGTAATAGATCAGTTGTACTTTTGAAGCAGGATAGCTGTAGCTTTTTTCACTGAGTTAATATAGTTGAATCTGCCATATGCCATCATAAATAATTTTTAGCTGTCAGTTGAACTTAGTTTTTCTCATCCATTGTGAAATTATACTCATTTATTATAATTTTATATGAATTCATCTATTTATAGATTGGACTTTAACAATACAAAGCTAATCCCAACTAATCTAACAAATAAATTCATTTCTTTTCAATGAGTCCAAACATTGGAGAAGTACATTCAAATGCCCCATAACTACTGTGTGCATAACTCAAAAGCTGTCTGTTCACCTCTAATGAGAATAGCATGCATTTCACTTGGATCTTGAGATAGTTAAATCAGGTGATACATGTCATGTGACCACAGCAGCATGAGGCTCTCATTTCCCTTTCTCTATTGTCCAACCTTTGTCCTTCTCAAATCTTCCACTTGTTATTCTCAAAGAAATAGCTTGTAGGCTGGATTCCAAATGCAGCCAGAAAACAAGGAATATAATTCCAGAAAACAAGGAATCCCATCCAGGATCTAGAACTAGAAAACTGGAACATGGAACTAAAAACCATAACAGCCTGCTTATGGAAAAGAAATCCACAAGCAAATGGGCACATTCACATTATTCTCTCATTTTTACCTCGATTTTCCTTTAGACGTAAAAACTGAGCAAGAACACTTAAAGGGAACTATCCAGAAAAGAAGAGTTACTCATTTTAATGAGTTAAAATTCTCAGTCTAACTTAATCTTTCAGTGGTCAGTTATTGAACCCACAGTGCTATGGAATTAATGGGAGGTTTCTTCTGTCACCAAGCCCCCAAGCACTGACAGTTCCCAGGAAGTAAAACAATAGGCAATTTGTCTTAAATTTTTCCATATTATATATATGTGCTGTCCATAAGTACTACATAAATGGCATAATGTCCAGGTACATGTGCCTACAGGTTTTCTTAAGGATTGCAACCTGGTTGAGCCTGAGGGATTTCTATCAGAGCTACAAATATGTTTGCAATGGCAAAAGCAATGGAAAGATGAGCTTTGCCAATGAAATGTACAGCGCTCTACACCCAAACATAAAACCTCTGTTTATTACATTTTCCCCCAACAAGTTGAAAAGTTCTGACTTCATTCCCCTGCTCCCCATGGACAACATATGTTTTGATACTCAAAAGCAACTCTTTTCTTTTTCTTTTTTTTAATTAGTACATATTTGCAGCACTCAGTAATTACCTTCTTCTCCCTATTGACCTTCTGGGTGGGCCACACTAGAGAAACCATGAGGTGAACATGGAAAATGTTCAACATCCCTGGCCACCAGAAAAATGCAAACTAAAGTGACACTGAAATTTTATCTTACTCCCAGAAGAACAACTATCATTAAGAATAAAATAATAGCAAGTACTGGCAAGGCTACAGGAAAAAAAGGAACCCTTACACATTGTTGGTGGGAGTTAAACTGGTTTACACTAGTACAACCACTACAGAAATCAGTATGAAGATTTCTTACAAAACTAAGGTTAGAAATTCCATTCAACTCAGCTATTCCCCTTCTAAGTATTTTCCCAAAAAAGTTAAAACCATCATGTTACAAATTACACACATTCCTATGTTTATAGCAACACAGCTCTTAATAACTAAGTCTTGGAGACAGCCTAAGTGTCCATCAGCAGATTAATAGGTCAAAATATTTTAATTAAAAACTTCATTCATCTTCCACTAATCTCCCTGTTGGATATTTAAAGAGAAAATGAGTATGACTTAATTTCAGAGGATGAAGTACACAAAAATACTCTGAAAAATAAAATCTATACTCACTAAATAAACCTTCTGATGAAAATGGAGTCAACTCTCTCATTTTCTATTGAATAAAACTGAGGCCCAGAATATTCTTGAAGTCTTAGATGA
>PVIC010014477.1:0-36511 GCA_004025085.1 Thryonomys swinderianus | reverse complement strand
CATATCCCCACCCACCCACACCTCCCCACCCCTATATACATGCTCTTTTATCTTCTTTCAGAATCATATTTATTCCTTCCCCTCATTACATCCCCCACACCAAATTTCCTTTGGAAATTTCCCATTCTACAAAGATTATCATACTTTCTAGAGAGCTCATTTGCATCTACAGGTGCTCATATCAACGAGAAGATCCGGTATTTGCCTATCTGTGCTCTATTGGTTTCACTCATTAGCGTGTCCTCCAGGTGTATCCATTTGCACATAAATGAATCAATCTTGCCATTCTTTATGGCAGAATAATACTCCATTTTATTAAAAAAAAAAACACACATCTTCTTTATCCAGTCTCCAATTGATGGGCATTTGTGTTGTTTCCAAGGTTGAGCTATCACAAACTGAGCTGCTATGAACAAAGGTGTGCATCTGTCTTTCCAATGTGATTTTTTAAAGTCTTTTGGGTATATTCCTAGCAGGGGGTTAGCAGGGTCAAATGGGACCCCTAGTCCTAGTTTTCTGAGAAATCTCCACACAGATCTCCACAATGGTTGCACAGGTCTGCAATCCCACCAACAGTGGAGAAGGGTTCCTTTCTCCCCACAGCCACGCCAGCATTTATTGTTGGTTGATTTTGTGATAGTGGCCATTCTTTGTGGAGTGAGATGAAATTTCAGTGTTGTTTTCATTTGCATCTCTCGAATGACCAGTGATGTTGAACATTTCTTCATATGCTTCTTGGCTGCTTTGACTTCTGCCTCTGAGAAGTGTCTGTTCATTTCAGATGCCCATTTTTGAATTGGGTCTTTAAACTTGGGGATGCTGATCTGTTTAAGTTCTTTATATATTGCAGATAATAGCCCTTTGTCTGACAAACAGCTAGTAAAGATTTTTTCCCATGTTGTTGGTTGTCTTTTGGCAGTATCAGTGACTTCTGTTGCAAAAGCTTTTCAATAGGATGAAATCCCATTTGTTGATTATTTCTGCTAGTTCTTGTGCTATAGAGGTTTTATTCATAAAGCTTTGTGAAGTTTTTGTTCACAGACTTTATTGTAACCTACCTCACTTTCTTTCTGGGGATCTTGTGATACTACGGAATTGGTGAGCCTCAGTTTCCACGTAAATAGGAATAACAGTCCCTACAATGCAGTGTTGATGTCAGGATTAAATAAGTTGAAGTAGCCAAGACAAAGCCCGGACTATAATAAACCCTCCAGGGTTAAGAAAACAACACCAGAGGATGAAGAATCAGGACATTCTTCCAAGTTCCTATAGAACATTTATGTACAGGAGTTGACAATAATTTATTTCTCTCCGCTGAGACTCCCCTATACTCCAGACTTACTGTTTACCCTGTTCCTGTATATAACAGACACTTGCCCCCAACTAAATCCCTTATGTCACCATCCTAAATCTTCTCCTCTCGTAATACCCCATTCTAGTAGTGGCAGCTTCACTTTCCCAACTATAAACCCCACCACCACCATCTACTGCCAAAAAAAAAAAAAAAATCATGCTGATTTTCTTCTCTCACATCCACATCCAGACTTCTGGGAAATTCTCTGGCTCAGTCTTCAACACACACTGAGAATCTAGCCACTTCCTGGGTATCTTACTGCTGCCACTCCTCTGACAGGCACCTAACCTGGATTGCTGCAGGAACTTTCTAAACTGGCTCTACCCTCCTTGCCCTGGTGATTTTCAAAGCAGCGCTCAGACTAATTCTGTCAAAATACAACCCTGCCTCTCCCTGCACTCCCTGCAGAAGCCAGTCTTCTCCAAGACCTCCAAGCCCTAAATCACCCAGCCCACAAGTCCTCTCTCTCCCCTAGCACCCTTCCCCCACTACCTCTCTGCCACTCACCCTGCTGGCCTTTCTTCATGTATATTGATTCTCATTTTTCCCCTTTTACCCCGTCCTTCCTACAACCCCCAACCCCCTATGTACATAACCTTTGCTTCCATTTTTTTTTGTTTTTACCATCAAATTTTTTCTTTCCCTTCTTTACTTTCCCCTATTCATCCTTTCCTTTTTCCCTTTGAACATTTTTTTCCAATTTCACAATTTCTAACATACATTCTGGACCTCCTTTACACCTTGAGTTTCTCACACTAGAGAAACGATATGGTATTTATATACCTGTGTCCTACTCATTTCACTTATGAGTATGTCCTCAAGGTGCATTCATCTAGGTATAAATATCTCTAACATCATTCTTTATAGCTGAGTAATACTCTTTTATTTTTTTTAAACCCCACATCTTTATCTAGACTCCAGTTGTTGGGCATTTGGGCCGTTTCCAAGATTTAGCTAGCACAAACTGAGCTTCTATAAATATGGGTGCACATATGTCACTGTGATATGAATCTTTGAATTATTTTAATTAAAAGCAGGGAAATAGTAGGATCAAATGGGACCTCCAATCTGAGCTTTTAGAGGAATCTCCACGCTGACCTCCACAATGGGTATACCAGTCTACATTCCTGCCCACAGTGGAGAAGGGGTCCTTTCTCCCTACAGCCCCACCAGCATTTGTTATTGGTTGATTTCATTTTTTTAAATTGATTTTATTGATACATTTTACTTACATGGTGTGATCACTATCAACATTGAGAATTTGTACCAGTACATGACACAACTTAGTGCTGTTGGTTGATTTCTTGACAGCAGCCATTCTTTGTTTTCATCTCCATCTCTCAAACGACCAGTGACTTTTTTTTTTTTTTTTTTTTGAGACAGGGTCTCGCTTTGTAGTTCGGGTTGGCTCTGAGCTCACTATGTAGCCTAGGCAAGCTTCGAACTCAGCAGTCCTCCTGACTCTGCCTCCCGAGTGCTGGGATGACAGGCATGAGCCACCACGCCCGGCACTGTGGTATATGGTATTGATGGTTGGTGGATGTGAGTCTCCATGCCCAGCATTGTTATTTGGTTTCTGGGGATCGAACTCAGGACCTTGCGCTTGCGAGGCAGGCTCCGGAACCACTGAGCTAACCCTTCGGCCCAAACGACCAGTGATTTTGCATATTTTTTCTTTACTGCGTTCACTTCTTCATCTGAGAAGTATCTGTTCATTTCAGATGCCCATTTTTGAATTGGATCTTTAAATTTGGGGGGCTGGTATTTTGAAATTGCATATATATTCTAGATAATAGTCCTTTGTCTGAAGAACAGCTGGTAAAATTTTTTCCCAAATTGTAGGTTGTCTTTTTGCTCTGTTGGTGGTTCCTCTTGTTGTGCAGAACCTTTTTTTTTTTTTTTTTGAGACAGGGTCTTGCTTTGTAGTTCAGGGTGGCCCTGAGCTCACTATGTAGCCCAGGCAAGCCTGGAACTCAGCAATCCTCCTGTCTCTACCTTCCGAGTGCTGGGATTACAAGCATGAGCCACCACACCTGGCACTGTGGTATGTGGTATTGATGGCTGGTGGGCATGAGTGAACATGCCCAGCATTGTATGTGGTTACCAGGGATCAAACTCAGGACCTTGCGCTTGCAAGGCGGGCACCAGAACCACTGAGCTAAATCTCTGGCCTGAGATCCCATTTTTTGATTCTTTGGGCTAGTCCCTGTGCTGATGAGGTTTTGTTCATAAAGTCTCAGAGTTCTACCTAAACTTCCATCAGGTTAAGTGTTTCTGTTTTAATATTTAGGTCTCAAATCCACTTTGATTTTAGTGCATAGTGAGAGCCCACTGGCCTTTCTTGAGAAAGTCGCTTATGTTCACCTGAGACTCCATTTTACTTCCCTTTGCTCTAGATTCCTCAAGGGACTCCCCTTACCACGTTTAGGTTCCAAAGGTCACCTTCTTATAGGTCCATTGCTGGGCATTCTAAAATTGCAGTCACACACTCACACACACACACTCACACACACACTCACACACACACCACCTCTGGACTGAGTCCCAACTCCGCTGATCAGCAGCTGTGTGATCCTGTACAAATTACTTATCCTTCCTGACCCTCAGTTTCCTCAGTCTGTAAAATGGGGTTGTTGTAATGATTAAGTGTGTGTGTGTGTGTGTGTGTGTGTGTGTGTGTGTCTGTCCCTTAGAACAAGGACTGGTGGAGAATATATACTCTCAAAATGTTACCTATTTGTTTTATTTACTATACCTCCTTCCCCCTACAATACAAGTGTCCCTAAGGAAGAAGAAAGAGTTTTGTGTGTTTGGTTCATTGCCATACTCTGAATACCTGGGAAAAGGCGTGATACTTCTTAGGTGCTCAATAAATGTTTGTCAAATAAACGAAGCCTGAGTTTGGGAGAAAGGTCCAATACAAAATTAGCCATTTTTTTTTCTTAAGGAGTGGTACTTGAAGCTTTAAAATTGATGAAACAGAATAGAGAGAACGAACCCAGAATCCCAAAAGAAACCAGGATCAGAATTTTACTTGTTTGGTGTCAATAGTTATGGGACATGTAAGGTATCATCACGTGAAGCCAAGAAATGGCCAGTCAGAAGGACTGGACAAGACACAAGATAGTGTGCTTTAACAAAAGCCATGGAAGAGCCGGGCATGGTGGCTCACGCCTGTAATCCCAGCACTCAGGAGGCAGAGATAGGAGGATTGCTGAGTTCAAGGCTTGCCTGGGCTACATAGTGAACTCAGAGCCAGCCTAAACTATAAAGCGAGATCCTGTCTCAAAAAAAAAAAGCCATGGAAGAGAAAACCTTAAGATACAGATGACCAGTCATGCCGAACGCTTAAAAGAAATAGGGTAAGATAATGCCCTGACATGCATACAAGTGCTGGTTTCTCTCAAAGGGGAAAACCTAGCACCAAGGTAGGAAGGAAGCCCAGACCAGAATAAAAGAGAAATGGCAAATTAGGAAATGCAAGCCACAACTGTCGGATATTCTTGAACTTTAACTGTGAAAGCCAATGGAAATAAGAAAAGGAAAGATGTCAAAAATATAGTTCTTACTTCAATCATAGTAAAAGCCATTTGTACTGTTTTTCTTTGTTTTATAATGTTTTTTCAAGAAAAGCATTATTATAGCTTATTAATGATTTATACATAATACACTTATTGATCACTACTTGTATATTAAGTGTTTTTACATGTAGAAATCAATCTCCCTCATTTTGCATGGTGGGAATTTTTTAGACTAGGTGCAATTTAGATGTATTTGAATATGATTATTTCCCAAACAAAATTAGAGAATAACCATCACAAACTCTTCTTTCCCTTTTTTCCCCTGATAGAATTCAGAATCTTTTTGTGGACTGAATCCATTAACAGAGTGTGCTCAGATCAGGGTGTGCAGGGAAAAGTTGTCGTCTAAATCACAGTCTCAAGAGAATACCCACTTGCAGCCCAAGCTACATTGGTACTAATTAATTTTCTAAATTCTTTCAAGGCAACTGAGACAAGGAAGTCTACAAATTCAGTTTATCTTTTTCACTGAGTCCTGTGCCACAGCGAAAATAAACAAATGTCTCCTACTAGCACACACCACGTGAACCAGTAGCCCTCTTGGGCTACCTGTAATAGACCGCTGAGAAGTGGGAGAATACAGAAGCCAAACCCTGGAGGCTCTCAGGCCTTCACAGCCCAGAGGAGTGTGCCAGCTTCCCGGAGTTGTGCTCAGGAGTTAAATCTATAACCCTCACAACCAGGTTGTAAATTTCAGACCATAGTTCATTAACTCCAGAAGTTCAAAACGATACCCCCTGCTCGTCCAGTCAATGCAGCTGAGAGTTTTCCCGGCGTGTGATGATCCATCAACAATTGGATTCCAATATCTTTTGCTTCATTAATAGAGTCACACGGGCCCCTCCTATGGAGCTGGGTATGGTTGCGGACTCCATGCCAGCTTGGCTGGGCTACACTGGTTCTAGGCTGCAGTTTGAGCTCTGGCTAGAGGCGGAACACACATGCACTTGTTCCTGACATCTTCCAGCCCAGTATCTCCAGTTTGACTAAACTTAGCAACCAGATGCTTGCCATGCAAGTTGTTTGGCTTGCACGAGATAGAGTTCTAGTGCTAATTCGAGGCAGCACATAGCTTAGAAAACCTTTGGCTATCTCTACTGTCTCCTATCCTCATATCTGTGGTTTAGTTCTGTCTATACTGACTTACCAGATCCCTTAGAAGTCACCTTTACATACGTTTGCCAAACATTTGTCATTGTCCGGAAGGGACTGGGGCAAATCTTGGAGAAATATGACCACCTGAGCCACAGCCGAGAAGCAGCCCTCGACTGAGGGCACGTTAGGTTGGGCTGATCCTGGACGACCACAGCGCGATGATCCAGAGGTGTGCCTGTAAGCCACGTTTAGGAAACAGTGGTAAATGTCAAAACAGAGACTTTCAATCCAAGGACACACTTGGAACTGGAAACAAGTTCAAGACCAGACTCTCCAAGGTAGCAAAGAGCCAGCGAGGAAGGGACGGCAGTGAATTCTGAGGTATTTGTTATATATGTTGCTCAAGGAACACAGGCTGGGCCTGGCTTGTGGTCCTGGGTGAAAGCAGGCAGAATCCTGCGGCTGCCCCTTCCTTCTCCCTAACTTACTCTTTCCTCCTACCAGCTGACAGCAGTTAAAACAATAAAGGTCTGCAATACAAACAGGAGGGCACCTCCACCAGGAGTTTCAAAACCTTTGTGAAATTCAAATGAGGCTCTTTTCCTTAGCAACCCTTCCCATTGGAATTCACTTTTTTTTTTCAGCTCCCAGTCTCTTGACTTCTAAGCCTCTGAAACAACATATATTGTGGACCCCATAAACCTCCATCACCCAAAAGCAGTAGCAACATTTTCTGCCTCCTGTTAATAAATTGTTCTTCTCCTTGCACAGCACAGAAAAGATGAAGACGAAATTGGGGAGAATTATTTCCCAAGTATTGTTTCTCTAACAATAGCAATCCCTGCTCCTGAGAACTCTATTTTGCTTAATATGTTCTTTCTGCAAAGTGGTAAAATGTGACAGTGTAATAACCCAAAAAACAGCGTGAAGAGCCTGATTCCCCAAAGTGTCCACTGAGAAAACATACAAGTGTTTCCATCAAGAGGGAATTGTGTGTATCGAGAGAAGGTAAGTGCACAAAATAAGGGCCTGCAATAAAGTGGGGTCCAGGCGTCAAGGATTAAATGTTTGGATTCTTTGCTTCACAATAGAAGCATTTGCAGGAAGAATGGGTCTCCATTTCTTTCCTTAATGGGGATATCACACACAAGGCAAGTGCATGTCTTCTTCGGGATAAAAGGAAAATTGGTTGGTTTAAACATTAAAAAAAAACTACCTGGTCAAAAAGCAGCAGTAATACTGAACAAAATCAGAAGAGTTCAAAGACGGTGGGCCTGGGAGCTAGGTTTTGGGAAGAATTTCCAGGCATCGTGAGAGTGACCCCCTGAGAAAGAGAGCCAGTGGATATGTTGGAGTTGGACTGCCAAAAGTGACTTTCTGTCAGCTCGAATGTGTCCCTGCATTGCGCCGAAGGAATAGACGGCACCTTCAAATCTAGGTAGTTGGAAAAATGCTTTCTTTCTTCACCTTATTTTCCTCCTTTTCTAGCTCATAACTACTGCAAATATGCCTTTGGACTACACCATGGCCCAGCATCACTTTAGCCAAGTAGAAGGAAAGGGGTGAAGTGAAGCACAAAATAAAGCAAGTGATGAAAGGGTGACTTTCCAGCAGTCAGAAGGGACAAAAAACCACAAGCAGAAAGACAGGAGTGTGCACCACATCCTACATGCAGGCAGTGGGCGAAGGCAAACTCAGCAGGGAATGCAAAGGCTCAGGTGGGGTCAGGTTGTCAGAGCTTCAGAAGAACCTCTGTGCCACGCAGGGCTGCACCACGTGGGCAGAATGTGCGTCCTGCACACAGGAGCCATAGCACACCCATGACCTCAGTTCTCCACCCGTGGCTCACAGCCCTTCTCGCCAGAGACACATTTCCCCCGTCCCTGGACTTCGGATTTGGAAATGGGATTTCTACTTGGCTGGCAAGAGGGCAGCTGGTACAATATCTACAGACTTGTTCTCTGTACCCCCGGCGCTGTCTTGCCTCGAATGGACACAGACCAGTCCAGGGGAGGTGCTGAGAGACACGAGGAATGAGGGGAGCTGCCATCACCGAGTGCTACCCAAATCAGCCAATCCCCAGACACCCCAGCCATGCCAAGGGGCTGTGCGAGTGGCAGAACAGCCCAAGGGAGCTCAGCCCACCTTCCGTGAACCGCCAGATGAGTCACAATATGAGCCTGCTATTGCACGTGAGCTTTGGAGCACTCTGTTACACAGCATCTTGTGGCAGCCGCTAACTGATACAGTTTTCTGGCTAGAGGTTAATAGGATCTAAGACTGAGGCTGTATTGTGCTGTGCACCTGACTTGGAACGCAAGGCATAGTGGAGGTTAATGGAAATCCCTTTGAAAGTCAGAATTATCCATCCTCTTCTCATTTCTCTTTCCCTTCCTTTGGCCCTCCAAACTCTGAAAAATCTCCTGGTTTCCCTGGGTGTCCTTAATTAGCCTGAAATCCAGAATCTGCCATGTCAGAGTCCTGTTAGTTTTCCGGATTCTTTTATAGCTTTGTCTTTTTTTTCTTTTCTTTTTTTTTTTTTTTTTTTTTTTTTTTTTTTTTTTTTTTTTTTTTTTTTTTTTTTTTTTTTTTTTTTTGAGACAGGGTCTCACTTTGTAGTTCAGGCTGGCCCTGAGCTCACTATGGTGCCCAGGCAAGCCTCGAACTCAGCAATCCTCCTGCCTCTGCCTCCTGAGTGCTGGGATGACAGGCATGAGCCACCACGCCCGGCTAGCTTTGTCTTCGATCCATGCTAATAGACAGCCCCGCTGCCTGTGCTTCCTTCCTTCTCCTGTGCTCAGAACTGGTGACCTACCCGGATGGCTTTATGCTGAACAAGACCCAAGCTCCGCCCCCGAGGCCCCCTGGGGCTCCATCTTGGGGTGGGGCCAGTTTTGCTCCTCTCTAGGGTTTCACTCCCGGGGGCACTGTCCCAATTCTTTCACCCAGCTGGTAGACGTTGACCATGAGCAAAGCAGGATGCAAATACCGCGTGAGCAAAATGCACCCAAAGCTCCCCTCACCATCTGGGAAGAGAAGCAATACAACCATGTGGAAGACAGGGCAGAAAGTGTTTCAGGCTTCTGAAGAGAAAGAGCCAACAGAATGTATAGAGACACATACAGGAGGAGTTTTATTCGAGGGACTGGCTCACATGATTTTGGAAAGTGGGATCAAACATCTGCAGGCTGGAAAAGCAGAGAAGACAACGTATAATTCAGCAAGTGTGGAGGCTTGGGCACCACGCCAGACCACTGGCCTAAGCCCTGGACTCCAGGAGCTGAGCTCTGATGTCAGCGGCGGGAGATGGGTGATGTTCCAGCTCCAGGAAGGAGAGAGTTGGCCCTTCCTCTGCCATTTACCTCTGTGCAGGAACTGGACGATGGCTGCCCACGATGGTGCAGTAGATCTTTTTTCGGCCTACCAGTTTACACGCTTATCTCTTCCAGAAGCAGCATTCCAGCCGTATCCCGGATAACACTTACAATTGTCTGGTCATCCTGTGGCCCAGGCAGACTGGTACACAAATAAGTGGCATTAATGAGTGGCATGAACGAGGTAAAGTGCTGGCAGTGACAGGAGGAGTTTACTTTTGGCCTGAGGGTCTCAGGGAAAGTCTCAAAGAAAAGGTGACTTTGAACCGAGTCTTGAAGAAAGAGGAAGAAGGGGGGTGGGTACGGTGAGACCCCTCAGGCAGAGGAAACCAAGAAGAAAAGACTCTGAAACCTGCTGAAATCACCTCCGCGCTACCACAGCTACTTGGCCTGGGTCCCTGCACAGAGCTGGCACGTAGGGATGGGGAACCGCCTACCGAGAACCTATCTGTCAACACCCTGTGCTCAGGGGAGAAAAAACAGAACTGCGAGTCTCGTTAGCTTTGAACATCCACAGTCCCTTGCATCCGAGTGGCTGCTGCGACTCAGACGCGGCCTGTGTAAATAGCGCCGGATGGGATTGTAGCTAATAGGGTTATTAATACCTGTCACATCCCAGGATGGCAGAATAATGTGGAGGTTTTCTACTATAGATTAAAACCAACCAACAGGGAATTTTCCCTGAGTCTGGCAGTCACAGTTTTCTCTTCAGACAACTTTTCCTCCAGCCATGCAGACGGGGGTAAGTAATTGTCCCGGGGAAAGGTTTGTCACCATGGTAAATGCAAAAGCTGGAACAAACCTGCCTCCCTTAGCCTCAGGCAAGAACATGGGTATTTGAAATTCACAGATAATCCCCAGACCTTCCTGCGGTCTGTAGCTTTGACCTCTTTCCTGGCCCAGGCAGTCACCCCAAAGAAAAGCCACCTTTATTTGAGCTTGGTGCTTCTGCTCCTAGATGGATAGAATAAGAAGGCAGACTGAGATTTAGCTCAGTGGTTCCAGTGCCTGCCTAGCAAGCGCAAGGTCCCTGGTTTGATCCCTGGTAACCACATACAACAATGCTGGGCATGGTGACTCACGCCCACCGGCAATCAGTACCACATACCACAGTACCAGGTGTGGTGGCTCATGCCTGTCATCCCAGCACTCAGGAGCCAGAGGCAGGAGGGTTGCTGAGTTCGAGGCTTGCCTGGGCTACATAGTGAGCTCAGGGCCAGCCTGAACTATAAAGCGAGACCCTGTCTCAATCCATCGATCGATCAATAAAAAAGAAAGAAAGAAGGCAGAGACTGGGGAGAGAAGGGGCTCACGTGGGCTCTGCAGGGGGCTGTGACCAGTCACTGCAGCAGACTTCCCCTCCCACCCACATGATTGCCTGGCTCTTTTTTCTCTACCAGTAAGAAGGTACACTCTTGCCTCCCTGCCTCTGGTTGTCTAACACAAATTTGATGATATCAGAAGACAGTGAAGAAAGTACAGGGTACCCACGGGCCATATCCACCATCCAAATGCAAGCTGCGTTGTTGGAAAACTTACTGACAAGACTTGCAGCTGTCTCCTCTGCCGCCTCTGACATAGCATGTGGGGCCCTTCCTCAGCAGGACTTAGGAAGAGACAAAGACCACCGGCTGGCATCCGAAACAGGGACACTGGACAGCTGGCTGGGTGTGGTTCAGTCTCCCCTCTGCTTCCTCTTCTAAAAACCCTTCTGTCCATCACAGCATCAAAGGCATCACCCCAATCCTAAGCCCAGCAGGCAAGTCGTCTCAGACATTTCCGCATATCTCATGGGCTAGTCGGACGACCCAGGAAATGAATCCTTCTGGCATCCCAGGAGAACATGAAACTTCCAGAGTCTGGATTTGCTTTGTCCCTAGAGGCCACTGGCATTCCCTCCCACCTCGATGAGCAAACAGAAGGCCCAGGCCAGAGATAGCAAGGAGAGAGAGAGAGAGAGAGAGAGTGTGCTGGCATGCATTCAGGGCGGCAAGGCCCAGCCCCAGCAAAACAGGCCTCCTCAAATCCCTCCTTTTATCCTCCCACTGCTCAAAAAAAAAAAGGCAAGAAGCACAATAAAATCAGCAGGTGACATTGGTATTAATCCCAGGACTCTCACACATGGAACAATTTAAAGAGCTGGTAAAGAAGCACACATGAGAAGTGTTATTTCTGAGTAGGGACAAAGCTCTCAATGCTGCCAGGATGAGCAAACCACCCCCCTCCCCCCTCAATGCTGTTTACAGTAAAACTTCATCACAAGATGCTATTAAGCTTGGCAGTTACTGTCAATGCTGCTGCTGTCGCCGTTGACTTCCACAGCCCCAGGACATTTTATCCAAGACAGAGTGGCTTCAACAGAGAGACCCAAACCGCCACTTGCTTCTCTTCAGCAAGTAGAAGGTGCCCTAGAGAGAGATATTAGCCTTTCTTGGGCTGGGGAATGTCAGCTTCCTCCCCTTCTCTGTGGGCTGCAAGGATGATAATGAAGTCAGGAGGGCTGGTGGGATAGATTCCAGAAGAAAATGAAAAGTAGTTTGGTCATGATGAGCAAGGCCAGAGAGCATTGTCCAACTTCTATCAGTCTTCTCAGCCACCTTGATGGAGGGAGAAAAATAGCCTCTTCTGGGCTCTATAAATGAAAAGCGGACACAGGGCCACTGTGAGTTTTTTGGGGTGGGGGAAGCTGCAGGAGCGGCCCTTGCCTGAACATTGTGACAAGACACAAGGACACATGTGAAATTGTCAGCCACCTCCACCACTTTCTACTTCCCTTCCTCAAAGCAGCTACAACCTCTGGATATAAGCCACCAAGGGACTTGTTTAAAATTCTCTGTGATTAATTCATGGCATTTATCTTACTTTCAACTGAATTTTAGAGGGGAGAAAAGCTTTGGTGCCTTGCCCAACATCCCGAAGCAAAGCCTTATTCATCTTTACCTCGCCGGTGTCTGAGCCTGTGCCCGTCGCATGGACGTGTGCACAGAACACTGGCTGCGTGCATGTTGATTGCTGCAAGACTGAGGTAGATGTGGGAGAGCCAGTGGGCTTTTATGAAAAAGACCCTGAGGTCAAATCTTGGCTCCCTCATTTGCTAGCTGTGTAACTTTGAAGCATTTCATTTCTCTGAGGCCCAATTTCCTCTTCTGTAATTTGGGGATAATAATGCCTACGTTATGAGGCCATTGGGCAGATTAAATGAAATAAAGATGTTAAAGTGCTTATCACAGTGTCTGACACGTCAATAAATCTTGTTGAATCTGAATCTGAGGGATCAAATATTGACCTCAACAAGCCCCACAGAGAAAGGCCCACGCCCCTGAATGGGGCACAGTCAGCAGCAAGGATTACTTGCTACAAATCCAGGGTCAGCTGCTGCTTCCTCCTGGCACCTCTGAGCCTCTGTTCTCTATTTCCTTCCTCCCACTCCCCGGCTGATGTATGCTCAGGGAAAGCTAACGAATTTTAATATCATCCTAAGTCAAACATCATTATGAAAGTAAACCTGCTGGAAAAAAAAAAGTCATATAATGCATCCCAAGGCCAAATGTAAATGATTTTTAGATTTTCCATTATTGTAGGTTACCTGTGCTCAGGAAAGATTAGTAGGATAACCTAAATTCATGCAGGTCATCAAGAGTTGACTGCACTCCAAATGTCTTGCTTGTTCTAGATTCTAAAACAGAGATCCCCAACTCAATCTCCAAGAGAATCCACCAGGCACAGGCCACGGGATCTCCAGTCACTCGTGTTTGGGGCCATAAGTGGGCAGACGATCCAGACTTCGTGTGAAGACTGTGCTCACAAGTGGCTACTCCTGAGCAGCAGAGAGCTTCTGTGGTCTGGATAATCTGCCTGACCGACTCTAAATTTCCTTGCTCCTATCTACAGATTTCCTCTGCCCAAGTCTTGTACGATCAGCCCCAATTATAAACAGGGCACTGCTGGCATGTCTCTGTCCCAGCAGTTAGTAGCATTAGTCACTCCCCGTCTCGTGTCATCCATTCATACTCTGTATATCAAGTCACTGAGCTAATGTCTCCCCCAATGCTGAGGAGTCCCAGAGGCCAAGTTTCCTACCTGATACACCTTCAGTGACAATGTCCTCATGATGCAAGTCAGAGTCCAAAAGGCACTCTCCCTTGCATTTATGTTACTTTCCATTCTTTCTGTGGGCCAGGTATTGGAATAGACACTCTGGATAACACCAGATTTGTTCCAGCATAACACTACTGAACAGATTACAAATTCAACAAAGGCAAGGATTTTTGTCTAGTTCACTCACTGATAGAGGCCATGCAACTGGGATATTAGAACAGTTACAGGCTCAGAGTAGGTGCTCAGCAAGCACTGACTATCCTGCCTCCTTTCTTTTTTTTTTTTCTTTTTTTTTCTTTCTTTTTTGAGACAGGGTCTCACTTTGTAGTTCAGGCTGGCCCTGAGCTCACTATGTAGTCCAGGCAAGCCTTGAACTCAGCAATCCTCCTGTCTGTGCCTCCCGAGTGCTGGGATTACAGGCATGAGCCACCACGCCCGGCTCCTGCCTCCTTTCTTAATCCCTTGGTTTCTCCTTACCTTCAAACACAATCTCTTATGACTGTGACAAGGTGTATGGTGTGGTGACAAGTTCAAGGACATTACACTCAGGCTGATCTAGACAGTCTCAACTATGCCGCATTGAAGTTATATCTATCTAAGCAAGTTGCTTAGTTTTTTGTTTGTTTTTGAGACATGGTCTCACTTTGTAGTTCAGGCTGGCGCTGAGCTCACTGTGTAGCTCAGGCAAGCCTCGAACTCAGCGATCCTCCTGCCTCTGCCTCTCGAGTGGTGGGATTACAGGCTTGAGCCACCACGCCCGGCACTGTGGTATGTGGTACTGATTGCCGCGGGGGGGGGTGTGAGTCACCAGGCCTGGTACTGTTGTAAGTGGTTCCCAGGGATCGAACCAGGGACCTTGAGCTTGCTAGGCAGGTGCTGGAACCACTGAGCTAAATCTCCGGCTGCAGGTTGCTTAATTTTTATCTGAGCTTCTTTATCCCTATCTCTGAAGTAGGGTATAACACTTATCAAGAAATTGTTTGAAGGATCAAATTATGTGTTGAAAATCCTTTGCAGAACTCCTGGCATATATATCACTGCAGTCAATGTGATCCCTCCTTCATTTTCCCATCAAGAGGGATGTTGTCAAGAGTCGACGGAAAACTTAAGTAGCATCCCTTGACTGTGTATGTTGCCTAATAAATAGTAATTCCTTTCACTGTCCTTATGTGCATCCAGTCACAAAAGAAAGCACTGATAGACCTCAAGGTAGATGTTGGAGGTGCAAAGATGAATAGGCAGTGCCCTCGGGGGACTCCTGGGTGGGAGGAGGCTGGCTCAGCAGATAATTGTATGAAGCTGGGGAAGAGTAACAAAAAAGAAATGCCTGGTACTATGGGGGCTCTGGGGAAAGTACTTGATCTGTGCGTATCTGGCTCCACCTTTGTGTGAATTCTTTTTTTTTTTAATTGCATTCTTTATTGGTACAATTTATATACATCTCAAAATCACATATAACATTGAGAAATTTGTACCAGTATATGCCACAAGTTAATTCTCATTTTTACCCATATCCCTACCCACTCCCCCCTCCTCCCCCCTTTATACATGCTCTTTTATTTTCTTTCTGTATCACATTTATGAATTCTTGCTCTAGCTCAGCCAGCTGGTACCCACCGGCTGTGGTAATGGCGCCGATGATTGACAATAATCAGCTCTGTTGAGGTTTGAGACGGACAAGTCACAGAGCACGAGCTGTTAGAAAAGGGGTCTTCTCAGACCGCTCCGGTACCCAGCGACCCCCTCTCCACTGCCTCCCCTTCTCCCTTCTGCCGGCTCTTCCCTCTCGTTTTGCCCACCTCTGGCGAAGAGATTTAAGGGGAAAACGCCTTCGATGTTAGTCAGTGGTGGAAGGGGATGAAAGCTAAACTTACTACACTTTGTGCCAGGTACCCTATTGGGCATTTTACCATCCGCTCATTCAGTTCTCACAGCAGCTCAGTGTGACAGGGAAACATGTCAGGTGTGGAAACTGAGACTATGAAATTCTTGCTCCAAGGTTGTTCCTGAGTCTTAAAGGAGGGTCTCCCCCGCGTGGGAGCGGCTCATACAGCCGGAGAGGGTCCAGTGGACACATGTGTTCCATGGAGAGAGATGTGAGGAGCGGCTGCCCCAGCTGTGCTCTGCTCACCAAGATGGGCACCTGGCAGGGGGCCGTGTCTGCCCGAGAAGGCCTATCTGTGTCTCATTCCCACGGGCACAATCAGAACACCGGGCTGTAGCGGCCTTTGTGCTCTCCACACAAGGCGTGTGCAGTGGCCTCCCTGCTGTTCAGTCACCGTGGTCCACGGCCCACGCGTCTCCAGTGATGCCCTGCCCCTTCCACACTTCCACAGTTCACTCTCAGAGAAGGAAACTGGAGCTGCCACACACTGCCCACGAGTGAGTGTCAGCTTTTACTCAGCAAGACCGAGCTACCATCCGCCCTCAGGAAGCAAACAAAGACTTACCAAGGCTCATGGGCAGAAGTGCCAGAACAAGGATTTGAACTTACACTCCTATGGCTCAGAGGCACAAGCTTTTCCCATCACCCCAGGCTGCCTCCAGAGAGAAACCTCTTGCTCAAGAGCACAGCGTTACCTCTGAGCCCAGTTCAGTGAACAACCTCACTGGCTAGTTGAGGACAGTTTTCGTCATCCGCTGATACACAGCAGAGCAGCCAGAACAGCGACTTAAAAACAATTCTTGATTTTGCTCAGAAGCTCACGGTTTGGGTAGGACCTGATGGCAGTGGCTGGTCTCTGGTCCACGTGGGGCCAACAGGGAGAACTCCCTCGGAACTTGGAGGTCCACTGTGATACGGAGAACTCAGCCAGGGCTGTCACCCAGGGGCCTCCCTGATGGGCAGACCTCTCCGTAGGACTGGCTTGGGCTTCCTCATAATATGGCACTGAGCTCCAGGAAGAAGCACGCTGAAAAGATCCGCAAGGTTTCTTTATGGTCTTGATTGCTCCAGGGTCCCTTTCCCTGTGTTCTGTTGGTAGGAAAATCACTGAAGAAAGTGGCCCAGTTCGAGAGGGGCAGTTGGACTCCCGTTCCCCGGGAAGAGTAGCAGAGAAATTGACAGTTTCCCAGAATAGACTTCACTGGACTGTCACAGCCTCCAACCGTCTCACTATGCAGATGGTCCAGTGCCTCAGGGTGGGGTGCGGTGAGCGCTGGACGAGCGCCCTCACCCCTGATCTGCAGCGGATAAGGTAGCCCGGCGCAGCTGAGCCGATTCTGAGCCCCGAGCTCTGGGGCATGTCACAGTCCTGGCTGCCCCCACTTGCAGAAAAAATTACCGGAGCGAAATCAGTCAGCAGAGCATCTGGTCCCCGCGCACTTGCTGACTCCAGCCAGGCCTTCGGCCGCTCACTGTCACAGGCACTAAATTCCCCCGGACATGCGTGCCGGAGAAGGCCAGGGCTGAAACGCACTCATAAATCCATCTGAACACTGTGCTCTCCTGGGGCTTATCAGTATTTCAGTTCTAGTCACAAAAATAACATACTGTAAAAGACTGATTAGTCATCGGATAATTGAGTTCTTAAATGTCAAAAACAATATCGTATGAATATTCAACAGATCATGCTACTGAAACTTACCTGCTCCATCAACAATGACTAACATTTTCCCCCCATTGTTCTTTCCCAGAAATTATGTTAATATGACTTTTCTAAGGTGATGAATGTGGGTCTCTTTAAAACATATTGTCTTACAGGTTAACGCATAATGAGCTGGTTAAAGAGAAACTGCTTGGGAATTGGGGTGGATTTTATCTGTCTGCATTAACTTTAGGTCCTGGCTCAGAAAGGGGGGGCATTAGAGTGGAGTTCCTTCCGGCAACAGACTTCCGAGTTCCGGTCTTTATGAATTCTACTTCTCACAGCCTGTATTTATTTATCTGTTGCCTGTGACTGGGGAGGGTGTGCGCTGTTTTCATGCAGTGTAAATTTAAGCAAGGACCAAGGCTAAAGTTCTTTGGAGGACTAGTGTTTGATTTCATTCCCCCGGAAGTTAGGGTCAGATGGAATCAATGTATGCATCTGCCTTCATTATGTTTTTCAACAACTCATTGAGTATATTGGTATGGTTTAGATATACATAGTAATCACATTCATCATATGGAACTTACCTGCACGTGATATGTCTCGATTATTACTTTTGTCCATTCCCTTCCCCTCCCTATCATTCTTCCTCTTCTTACATACAAGAGCTTTACTATTTATCTTTTTTCTTATTTTTTTTTCTTTTCCCTTCCTTCCTTAACCTCTCCTTCTCCCTTATGCCTCTTCCCATTTGAACACTTTCTTCCTATTTCACAATAGCTATTATATATTTTGGTCTTTATTTATACTTTCAGCTTCTCACAACAATTCAGTATTTAAACATGTGTATCTGATTTATTTCACTTAAGAGCATGACCTCCAGGTCCATCCATTTAAGTAAATATATCTCAAGTTCATCCTTATTTGTGGCTGAGTAGTACGTCATTGTATAATAAACCCCTAACTCTTCTTCCCCCAGTCTTTGGTTGATAGGCATTTGGGCTGTTTTCAAGATTTAGCTATTACAAACTGTGCCGCTGTGA
This sequence comes from Thryonomys swinderianus, assembly GCA_004025085.1. Taxonomy (NCBI): domain Eukaryota; kingdom Metazoa; phylum Chordata; class Mammalia; order Rodentia; family Thryonomyidae; genus Thryonomys; species Thryonomys swinderianus. The sequence continues at coordinate 18,436 of PVIC010014477.1, read as the reverse complement.
ATGTGGGTACGCATACATCATTGTGGCATGATGCTTTTAATTCTTAAAGGAAGGCACCAAGAAGGGGAATAGCTGGATCAAATGGAGCCTCTAGTCTTAATTTTTTTAGGAATCTCCACAGTAGTTGCACTAGTCTACCCTCACACCCACAATGAGAAAAGGTTCCTTTCTCCCCACAGCCCACTAGCAATTTTTATTTGTGGATTTTTTTTTCTTTTTAGGAATGTGGAGAGTCTTTTCAAGGATTGGTTGAGTTTTTTACATCTCAGTTGTCTGTCTAAGGAACAGCTGGCAAAGATTTTTGTTGATTGTCTCTTGACTTTGTTGGTGAATTCTTTTCCTATGAAGAAGCTTTTTAATAAGATGAGATTCCTATTTGTAACATTTCCAATAAGACCCAGGTTTTCTTCATAAAATCTTTGCCTACACCTATGTCTTTAAGAGTTCCATTTATTCTCTCTTCTAGTAGATTTAGTGTTTGTTTTAATATTTAGATTTTGATCCATTTTGATACTAGTTGAGTATCTAATGGGAGACATGGGTCTAGTTTTACTCTTTGCCATGTGGAAAGCCAGTTTTTCAAGCATCATTTCTATTTTTTTTGTTTTTGTTTTTGTTTTTGTTTTGAGACAGGGTCTCGCTTTGTAGTTCAGGCTGGCTCTGAGCTCACTATGTAGCCCAGGCAAGCCTGGAACTCAGCAATCCTCCTGTCTCTGCCTCCCCAGTGCTGGGATTACAGGTGTGAGCCACCACGCCCAGCACTGTGGTATGTGGTATTGATTGCTGGTGGGCGTGAGTCCATTGTATGTGGTCACTGGGGATTGAACTCAGGACCTTGCACTTGCGAGGCAGGCACCGGAACCACTGAGCTAACCCTCTGGCCCTCAAGCATCATTTCTTGAAGAGGCTCTCTTTCTTGCAGCGAAGGAGTTTGTCCCCTTTGTCAAAGATAAGGTGACTGAGTATGTCTGGAGTTTTTTTTTTTCCTGCATTTTCTATTCTCTTCCATATTCTCTTCCATTGATCGTCATGTCTGTTATTTTTTTTTCCAATACCGTGCTGTTTCTATCACAGTAGCTTTGTAGTATAATTTTAAGTCAAGGATGGTGATGTCCCCTGCCTTGCCTTTGTTGCTCAGAATTCTTTTTGCTATTCTAGGTCTTTTCTGGTTCCAAATGAATTCTAGGAATGTTTTTTCTAGTTTTGTGAAGTATGCTATTGAAATCTTGATTGGGATCACAGAAAATCTATGTAACAATTTTGGGAGTATGGTAACTTTTTTCAGGTTTTTTTTTGTTGTTGTTTTTGGTTTGAGACTGGGTCTCACTTTGTAGTTCATGCTGACCCTGAGCTCACTATATAGAGTAGGAGAGCCTGAAATTCATGACCCTGCCTCAGCCTTCTCAGTGCTGGGTTTGCAGGCATGAGCTACCACACCTAGCTGGTCATTTTCATTGTCTGTTCTTCCTACCCATAACCAAGAGATATCTTTCAATTCTCTGATATTTCCTTTGACTTCTGTTTTCACAGTTCTGTAGTTTTCAATAAATGTAATACTCCATATTAATAGAACTAAAGACAAAAATCAGTATCTGCATTTTCAAATGCAGAAAAAGCATTTGATAAAGTCCAACACCCCTGCATGATAAAAACTCCTCAGAAAATAGAAATCAATGGTCTTTACAAATCCATCTATGACAAACTAACAGCCAACATCCTTCTAAATAAAGAAAAAATGAAAGCTTTCACTTTAAAATCAGGAATAAGACAAGGATGTCCACTGTCACCACTTCCATTCAATACAGTTCTAGAAACATTAGCCAAAACAATTAGATAAAAGAAAGAAAAGGAATTAAAAATAGGGGAGGAAAAGCTTAAAATATCATTATTTTCAGGTAACATGATGTTCTACATATAAGACCCAGGCCAGGGATGTAGCTAAGTGGTGCCATCACCTGCCTAGCAAGTGAGAGGTGCTGAGTTCAATCCCTGATTCTGCAAATAAAATAAAATACCTCCAAAAAAACATCAAAAAACTTCAAAGTTTAATAACCAAATTCAGTTGTGTACTGGGATACAAAGTCAACACTCACATATCTATAGCATTCTTATACACAAATAACAAACTTACTGAGAGAAGTTAGGGAAGCCACACCTTTCACAATAGCATTTAAAAAAATGAAATACTTAGTAATCAATCTAATAAATAGAGTAAAAGATTTTTGCTTCTGTTTTTGGAGCTTGCTCTCTCTCTCTCTCTCTCTCTCTCTCCCTCTCTCTCTCTGTCTCTCTCTCCCTCTCTCTCTCTCTCTCCCTCTCTCTCTCTCTTTTTCTCTTTCTCTCTCTCTCATGTGCGTGCACACATACACACAAACACACACATACACATACCCCTCCTATCAAGTGGGCGTGTGGGGCATGCAGATTGGAGGAAATTTTCCCATCCTGGTGTCCAGAGAGGAGGGAACTCCCCCAAGCAGACCCTGCTTCCTGTTAGCCCAACCTCAGCAGATGCTGCAGCAGCTGGAGCCCAGAGCAGCTTGGTGGGGCGGAAGCTGATGTTGGGGTCAGCTTGCAGGCCCTACAGCGTGTCGGGGATCTTGCTCTTAGTGGGAACATCAGGATATGCCAGGCACCAACTGCTTCTCCAGCCCGACACTGTCTGCTCCTGAGGCTGCTCTGCTTCTCGCTAGCCAGAAACAGGAAGGCCTGTGATGGAAACTTCTCACCGCGGCCCCCAGCCCAGCCCTGCCCCACCAATAGAATTGCAGCCATAAAGATGCCCAGAGCTGGCGAGCTGGCTCAAGGACTACGACCTGCTGCTTCGTCCCTCACACTCCCTCCCTGTCCCAACCTTGCTGCCTTATTGTCCACTTTGTCGTGTGTCGTGAGCTCTGTGGCACCCTGGCTTTCACTCCTGTTATCTCCGCTTCCAGGGGCCAATGGTTACTAAAATGTATACAGATGCAAATAAACAACTTAGCTTTATGACGGATCGTGGTCCTATTCGCCTCGTGGTATCCACACACCCCTTTCCACACCGCCCCAGGTTTCCGTCCTACCAATTCCAGACTGCCCGGATATAGCAACACAAACATCTGCTCACAGGAAACACATGAGAGCTCCCCTGCCCCTGCCCCTGCCTCTGAGATTCGAGGAACTCAGAGAAACAGAAGGAGACACTGAAATTATTCTTTCATACCAGTTTCCTTCTGCCTGCCGCCCCTTCACACACACACACAGGCCCCGCTTTATGTGCGGCTGGGCTAACCCATCAGCAACAGGTAACAGGCACCTTGACTCGAGCAGGCGAGCAGGCTGGCCTCCACGACTCAGTGTCCGTCGTCTGCAGGACTCCTGGGCCCGCCCTGCTGCTGGGAAAGAGTGACAACTCACACGGACTGATTCTGCCCTGGAGGACTGAACTGGCCATTGTCACAGAGAGGCCCCGGGACTGCCGCACTGTGCACAGTTTTCCAAGGCAGCCCCCGTCCCGCCCAAGCCGGTCGAGTGTAAGCAGCGGCGAGTTTCAGTCTTCTTAAGCATGTTTTTAATTACTGCAAAAATGTGTCATCCTAGGTGGCAGCGCGGCTCTCAGTTCCTCACATGCAGATTGATGCGCTCTGTATGAAGCGGTTAGCACAGACATTTAAAAACAATTAGGATCATGGTGAGGCGGCTCAGAATGAGCTCATTATGGAGGGAGTAGGGGAAGTCAGGCCATGACGCTCCCCAGATAACTACGTTATTTGTAATTTTGATGGGGGGATGATTGGTTTCTTTAATATTTTCCTTTTGATGTCAGACAGCAGCTGTGGGAACACACACACACACACACACACTCCTGGATAACAAGACAGATGCCATGTTAATTCCTTACAAGCACTGCCCGTGACGTGGGCTAGGAACATGTTGGCCATCTCTTGTGCACAGTCCCTGTCACACCTAGTAGGCCAAGGGACAGCGCAGGGGGCTCTGGGCCCAGTCAGAACAGGGTGGGCATGTAGGCAAGCCCTGGGCCCTGAGCCAATCCTCGTCTGCAGGGAATGCAACAGGAACTATGCAACGCGACTTCCGGAAGTAGCCCAAGAAGCTAGAAAAGGCCCACGGAGCAGCCTCTCGGAAAGCTAGGTGACACTAGTGGTACCTCCTACCTGGTGTCCTCACTCATGACGCTCGAGCCCAGACCTGAAGAGCCTCTAAGGAGCGCCATGGAAAGGGCCCTGCTCGCCTTGTGGTATCTACACGCCCCATTCCATTCCCCTGCTCCTCTGACCGCCAAGGATTATCACAGAAATCTCTGAATCCACACTGGACTTCCTCTCAGTTTCCAGGGAGCGAGGTGACCCTCCATCTCTCCTAAATTGTATGTTGAAGTCCTAAACGTCAGAGTTTCAGAATATGACCTTGTGTGAAAGTCAGGTCTCTGCAAGTAATCAAGTTAGAACGAGGTCATTAGGGTAAGACCCCTAGGGCGGTACGATTGGTGTCTGAAAAAGGAGGAGGAGGAGGAGAGGAAGGAGAGGAAGAAGAAGGAGGAGAAGGAGAGGAGGAAGAGAGAGAAGAGGAAGACTGCCACGTGAAGAGAGACACACAGGGAAACCGGCGGTCATGACCCGAGCAGAGTCTGAGCGACTGCTGCCAGCCAAGCTCCCAGGAGAAGACAAGGAGCCATTCCACCCGGGTCCTCCGGGAAGCGGGATTTGGGCTTCTACCCCCTAAAATTGGGACAAGGAAACTTTGTATAGTGTTGAAGCCACCCAAATTGCAGCGCTTTGTTACAGCTCAGGAAACCAACGTGCTGCTCAATACGAGCACTTCTCTCTTGCCCGTGGAGAGGCCTCTGAAAGAGCATATGTGTTGATCCACGTTCTCCCTGGACGCATTTATCCTTTCCTTTATTTAGAGGAACGTGCCAGAAAATAGCAGGGAAGAAGGGCTAAGAGGGTGACGGGGCTGGCCTGTGGCTGGCTGGGGAGTCATGAAAAGCTCTGGTTCTACCTATTACCCTCTCCATCTTCATCATGAACCCTTCTCACACTGTCCCCAACCCCTTATCACATCACGGGAACAAAGAGAGCTACGGGGTCTTGTACTAGGTCCACAGCTAGTTGTGTAAACTTGGTAACTACTTAATCTCCCCAAGGTTTTTTTTTCCTCACCTTAGGAAGGGGCTTGTTGCAAAGATTAAATAAGGTAATAATATATGCTATGTAGCCCTGTAATAGTAGTTACACTAGTATGCATAATAATAAGGATGTGATGGGGTCTCTATGCTATCTTGACAGAAACGTAGTCATCACCCAAAAGTCCTGCCTGTACTTTTCCCGCCACTCTATGCCATAGGTCAATGCCTCAAAATTGTCATAGCATCGATGCCAGATGTGGTGGCTCACGCCTGTAATCCCAGCACTCGGGAGGCAGAGACAGGAGGATTGCTGAGTTCACGGCGGCTTGCCTGGGCACCATAGTGAGCTCAGGGCCAGCCTGAACTACAGAGCGAGACCCTGTCTCCAAAAAGCAAAAAAAAAACAAAACAAAACAACAACAAAAAAATTGTCATAGCATGAGTTAGCCCACCCATGCTGCCTTCTCCCATTCTTCAAAACCGGTGGCCCAAATTTCGGGTATGTTAGACACATTAAAAACTGTTCTGTGACTGGGCCGGAGATTTAGCTCAGTGGTTCCGGCGCCTGCCTCGCAACTGCAAGGTCCTGAGTTCAATCCCAGTAACCACATACAATGCTGGGCGTGGCGACTCACGCCCACCAGCAATCAATACCACATACCACAGTGCTGGGCGTGGTGGCTCACGCCTGTCATCCCAGCACTCGGGAAGCAGAGGCAGGAGGATTGCTGAGTTCCAGGTTTGCCTGGGCTACATAATGAGCTCAGGGCCAGCCTGAACTACAAAGCGAGACCTTGTCTCAAAAAAAAAAAAAAGAAATTGTTCTGTGACAATCCCAAACATAAATGGAGATGGGCATTTCAGCTTAGCTGTTGACTTAGAACATCCTGGAAACCATGCTCCCCAATTTATCCAGAAGGAACCCCTTCAGAGCCCTGGGACAAAAGAAGAAGGGAAGGTATTGAATTGACTAAAGGAGATTATCTGAAGGAAGCCAGCTGCCTACCTCCCTGTGGACAGAACAGGCCCAAACCTGCCCAGGGGTCAGCCCAGTTTTTTGTGGACAGCCAAGAAGTGGGGCCTATTTTTGAATGCTGCTCATTGTGCAATTCACAGAGATGTGGATGTCTCCATATGCTGCCTCAGAGTGGGATTGTCTCACAGCGAGCATAGAAGAATCGCACCTCGGCAAGGAGTTCAGCAAATTCGTCTGTGAAACATATTTCAATTCCAAAGGCAATTTTCTAATTAGTAATGATACACACAGCCTTCACAATCTGTGAGAAGTTCTCTCAGTGGAGATGGGTCCTGAGCTAAACTAAGCCTAAGTATAAGTCACCAGCTGCCTCCCTGGTCCAGAAAATGAGCTCCTGAGAACCCTGGGACCTTAGTTTGGAATGGAGTATGAGCATTCAGGCACCCAGCTCTTCCTGTTCACCAAGGCCCACACTCTTGCAGGCTGGACTGGGCGCCACCTGGGCGTGGTCAACAGTTGGGTGTATCTACTCAACATTTATTGAAAACTTGTTAAAGATGTAACCAAAAAAGATGTGATTCTTGCCCATCTGGAGCTCACAGTCTCCTAGAAAATGCAGACATTATTACACAAACAATTGAGTGAGTAGTAGCAGATAGGGCTGTGAGAAGGACCCTAGCTAGTCCAGAAGGTAGAGAACATTTTACCACAGGAAGTAATGTTTAAGTGGACTGAGGAGGGTTTGAATTCCAACTACCTACTTATTTGGGGTAAAAGTTTTCTTCAACGAATCATATTCTCCGAGCCTCGGAATTTTCCTGTATTAAATGGACACAAATCTACTTCATCGGTTTACTGTAGAGATCATACGAGAATATACTCTGTGTGTCTGGCACCATTAAATATAATAGGTACTCAATAAAAACACCTATTGTTGTGATTTCAGAAACCCTCCCAACCAGTGCATGCCAGAGAGAATATGGGACAAAAAGTCCTCCTCGACTCTCTCTTCCTAAGAAGAGTTGGACAAGTTATCTAACCAGTGTCACCGGGGCCCAGCTCAGAGAGCTGGGCTCCATTTCCAGAGGGAATTTCCAGTATTTGACAGAAAAAGCAAACACTGTGCAGAGGAGGACATCTCCTAACATAGCAGCCCGCCTTCGAAGGATCTTGTCACTAAATCAAACTCCATCTGGCCTTCCACACTTTTGAAACTGCAGTCGCTGAAGGTGGCCACTGTGAGACCCAGGACCAGGAGAGAAGACTCCCAGGCTTCAGGGTACTTGTGTCTTTTTGGAGAAATATCACCTCCGCCTGGAATCGAGCGTCCTGGATCTGCAGCCTACACTCTCTTGAGACATTGGAACCGAATGGGAACTGAATCCCAATTTCGCCCTTTATTCTCTCCCTTGACCAGAGTCTCAGCTTGACCGTCTCCAAAACGCGAAGACTCCCTCCCCATGCACCTTCCGGTGTCCCTCAACTCTGTAAAAACCAGTCTGATCCTGAGTGGACTTGCGTTTCAAGCTCTAAAGAAGAAATCCCAAGGACTTCCACCCGCAACCAAACAATCCTTTATTTATTTGTTTGCTTTCGCTCCGTAGGAAATGGGCCATGGCATGGAGACCCACGGCTGGAGGATGGACGAGGCACCTGTGCTGCTTCGCATTGAGGGAGCCTCGCCTAGTCAGCGGTGCGCTCCTCCCCCAGCCCCGGGGGTCCCCTCTCCTCCCGGGGCGCTCCCCCACCCAGCCCCCAGCCCCTCTCCCGCCTGGCCGCGAGCATCTGAGGCCCTGGGCATTTGTTTTCTGGCTGCACCGGGCTGCACACTGATACATTTGTACCACAGGAAGCAGAAAACTAGTTTAACATCTCATTTATTTCATAGATGAGAAAGTAATTCCCTGCTGAATGATTGTCCCGAACCAACAATTCGGAGAGGAGGAATTTACAGTGCTGCCAGGAACGGCCACGTTACTGGAGCTGGGCTATAGAAAGGAGCTGGAACCTTTTTTTCCTCCCTCTCTCTCTCGCCTGTTAGCCTGAAGAGAAAAGCCATTAAATATGATTAAGGTTAAGAGATTGCTAAAATTACAAACAGCCGCCATTCAATTATTTTGCTCTATAAAATGCAACACAGATTGGAGTTATTGCTCTGAAATGTGTTTTTAGAAAATAACATAACACAACTAATGTGGTCTGATCTAGCAAATCAGGTTCCAGATACCACTTCTAATGCAGAGCTAAAAGGTTCATAATTTAACCCAAAGTTTGCAACTTAGAGTCATCAGATGCCTGCTCCATAGAAAAGCTTTAGAAAGAGAAAAAAAAAATCAATACCACACCAACAAATATTCTGAAGTCATCTACAACCGGGGAGCCAATCAATTTTATCCCCCATTAAAAAGACGGAATTTTTTTTTTTAAGTTTAAAGATAAATAAAAGAATCAGCAAATTTTGACCTCAAAGGTCCCTAAGGTCTCTCTTTTTGAGGGTTGGGGGAAGTAAATATCTGAGATAGCATCTGTCAGTTTTCTCAGGCTGAAGCTGTGTGTGAAGGATGCAAGTTGCAAAGGAAAAATGGCAAGAAATGGAAAAAGTGACTGTTCGGAGGGCTCCCAGGCCGGATGCCAGACAGAGGCCCAAGTACTCACTCTTCCTCCCCTGGACTCACAGTTCACATGGCGCATGACTTCATCTCAGCTTGGAAAGAATGAAAAGCTCAACGGCGTTGAAATGAATTTTCTGTCCACTTTGTACTGAAAGTTAAAATAATTGGAAATGCAGACAAACCTCTATGCAGATATATTAGTGGCTGGAGACTTCTGGTTATTATGGTTAATAAAACACCAGAATTACATTATACTCTGCTCACAGACTCCAGCCCTGGACTCCGAGTCCCTCTGGACAGAATATAAGCCATTTATGCACATAAACTTTGTACACAAGCTAAACACATAAAGCCATGTATTAGAACTGAACGAAACCAGGGCAAGCCACATAGAAGCCAGCTAAATGCCAAACTCCCGGGGGCAGTGGAGGGAGCTCCAGTTTTCATGCAGCACACGGGAATTTTTCTCTCGCCTGTACCAGCAACCAAGAATCAGCAGCTCCGCACCCTGGCAGCTGATACCGCAATGAACCTGACAGGTTCTGCACCCTCAGATCATATGTTCAAACTGGACTCACTCATACCCCGAATCCCAATATTCTGGACACCCGGAGCACGGAAAATTGACCCCTGCCAAACGCAACAGAGGCTTATGGCATCACAAAGTGGGCGAGAGAAAGAGGTGTCAGGAGGAGGAGCAGAACTGTTTTGTACGAGCTCAAATCGTCGATCGGTTACCATGATGATGTTCTCTAAAGCAAAAATAGAAGCACATGATCACACAAAGGATTTTATGTGACTTGTGAATGTGTGTACATGAAAAGAAAAGAGGGCTAACTATTTTACATTGGGAGTGTCCCTGAAAAACAGTGGAAGATAACCATCAGGGACATTATGGGCACACAAAGCATGTCCTTTCTGTCTCTTCTCAGCTCCTATCCTTCCCTACAAAACCCTCCCCAGTCATCTTGTAAAGTTCTTACGTTCATCCAATGATATTTCTTGAAAACCTAGTCTATGTCTTGCATCGTGCTGCATAGTTCCTGCACACGGGGAGCTCTTTACTTGGTGAGGGAGCACAGCGTACGCGTGCACATACTTGCACACCAGGATGATGCCCGATGGACTGGTGAGCAACGTCCTCATCTAGTTTGGAGTAGGATACGCGGAACCCTTGGGCCAGTCAGCAAGGGCTTCGTGGAGGAGGGGCCCATTCAACCTGGTCTGCAGAGTGAAGTTAGCATTAACCAGGTAGGAAAGATAGATGGTCAGGGACGGCATTCTGTGTATACAGAAGGCACAATGCTGTGAATGCAAAGGGCCTGTTGAGCAATGGTACATGGCTTGGTGTGGCTAGTGTACATCAAGAACTGAAAGGGATCCTGTTAGAAAATTAGTCAGAAAGATAGACCGTGACCAAATTGTGAAAGTCCTCATACTTCATACTAAAGAAGATGGAGAGCCATTAAAGTTTTTCTGCAGACTAGTGACATCATTGGATGTACGTCTGAAAAAGATAGGTCTGGAGGCCACGCGGTGGCTTAAAGGTGGCTCATGAGGAAGGCAGGAAGAGCTGTAGAAGAGAAGAGGCTGTAACCCTGGGGAGAGGTGTCAGGAGCCTGAGCTAAAGCTGTGGCTAGAGAGCTGATCAGGTGGTGATTGATTTAAGAGGTGTTTAGACAGTAGAATCCATAACACTTGGTGTTGCTTGAATGGGAGCAATAAGGAAGGGCAGAACTCAAGAATGAATCTGCAGCTGAGCTATCCAGCAGACATTCTGGAATGAAGTATCTGGGGTTCAGAAGAGAATTTGGAACCTGGGGGCTACTACGACCTCTGCTCAAGGTCACAAGGAGAGACGATCAAATGACCTTTGGCGGCAAGTAAAATCTTGCACTCCAAAGCAAAGCACAGATTGCTGTTGAACACAAGCGGAACAAAGAGAATGGGGAGCACAGAGGTATACGTCGACTCCCCTCTCTGAACCGTGGTTTCATTTGTAAAATGAAACAGTTACAGGACACAGAGGAGGTAAACCGATTAGAGGTTCTACTTATTGAACTAAGGGCCCTTACAAATCCAGACACAGACGAGGGTGTCCAGAGCCAGGGGCAAGATCAAAATTTGGGTAACGTCTCTAAGGTAAAGTCTCTCAGGTCCCCCACAACATCAGCGTGGGGACACTGTTCTGCCACACGAGTTCAAGGCCATCAGACAGAAAGGGCAGCAGATCAGGATTAGGTGGAAGGATGGGTCTTAGAGTCTCCAACTCCCGCTCCAAGTGGATAGTCTGGGCTCTCTTGTGCCTCTGGAGGTTTGTCAGGAAGCTCCGTCCACTCAGTGCCAGCCTCGGTTGCCTAACTAGGACCGTGTACCAACCAGCTCCTCATCAAATTCTGCCATGCTCTGCTGCCTCGGGGCATCAGCTCCCAGGCCCTGCCTTACACAGGAGTTGCTCAGACTTTCTAGCCCTGCACATGCTGCGTGGGCCTCTGGTGAGAATGTAACCATATCTCTACTGACACCCAACTCTTTAGCCTCCTCTTGAGCTGGGACCAAGACAGGCATTCAGGATCAAGCCCAACAGACTGACCCAGGAGGAGGCCAGAGGGAAGCAGCATATTCCTGGGAGTCTGCAGAGGGAATGCTGAAGAGGTGGCCTCACTGAAGGTGCTCTGGCAACTCTGACCCATGGCTCTCTCAGGAGCACATGTCCCACATTCCTTGCTCTTCTGGCCTTGATGAGTATTTGGGGACGAAAAGTATTATGGGTAGAAAAGCCAGCTAGACATATGTAGGCAGATAGACAGGGCCGGCTCTTGAAAGACTTACAAAAAGGACACCCTCAAAGGTCAACACCATCAATGAGAAACTACACTTCCAGATAGCAGTGACCACAGACCTGATTCTCCCAGGATGGAATATCAAACTCTGGATCTGGCCCCACCCTGGGAATGCAACAATCGCAAATTCCCCAGACAGCAGGCCAGGACTTTGAACCACTTGGAGAAGTCCCTAACAAGAAAGACCCTCTAGGGCTTGATTTCTTATTGAACCCTATTCAATCAAAGTTGCTAAAATAACTATGCTTATCATTTACCCATTGGTTAGCCATGGTTTTGCCCATTTCTTTCAAATCTTACTGGAAGCCCCTACTGTACTCATTGGTCAATTGTAACCCGTCTACCTTTTCAGAATCTTATTGGTAGCTCCCTATTTCAGACCCACCTCACCTTGTGGCTTTGCTCCATAAAAGCCCTCTAAAAAGTGAGGTAGGGGGGTTACCCACTTTCCGGGTTCCCCTTTCAGTCTCTCTTAAGGCAGAAGCTTTCTCTCTCAATAAAATTTTCCTACTCAAACCTCTGTTGTTCCTAAAATTCATTCTTTGATTTTTAGAGAACACAAACTCGCATTTCAGGTGGGGAGTTAGGCCTTAACTCTCCTGCATCAAAAGGACAAAGGGGCACTGGATACATAGTTCCATCTGAACTGCAGACACCTTCAAGAAATGCTTGTATAAGAAAGCTTTTATTGGGCTGGAGATTTAGCTCAGTGGTTCCGGCGCCTGCCTTGCAAGCACAAAGGTCCTGAATTCGATCCCCAGTAACCACATACAGTGCTAGGTGTGGTGACTCATGCCCTCCAGCCATCAATACCACATACCACTGTGCCGGGTGTGGTGGCTCACGCCTGTAATCCCAGCACTCAGGAGGCAGAGACAGGAGGATTGCTGAGTTCGAGGCTTGCCTGGGCTGCACAGTGAGCTCAGGGCCACCCTGAACTACAAAGCGAGACCCTGTCTCAAAAAAAAAAAAAAAAAAAAAAAAAAAAAAAAAAAGCATTTATTATGCCAGGGTGGCTAACAAGCCATGCTTACTCCTAAACCAACTGGAGCTCAGTACCAAGCAAAAGGACCTACACAGTGAGACATGGGTCACACTGCTCACCAGGAAGGAAAAAAAAAAAATAGAAAGAAAAGATGTTCTCACGTTGCCAAGGCTTCTGTTGTCTAATGTTGTGGCAGGCGAGGCTGGGACTCCTTTATATACTTAATCATGTTCCATTTCCAGCTGACACAACTCAACAGCTATGACACAGCACCACTTAATAAGACTCACTCTCAACTGAGGAGGGGGAAGGTGAGGCTGGGGCGGGGGGAGGGATGAGAGAAGAAGCTGAGCGGAGAAGATGACAATGATAGGGCTTTATTTTAAAACAGAAAGTCTGTTGTCAGTTTAGATTATAGACTAAGCAACCAGGGCAGGTCCTCAGAGGTTAGAAACATCTCCCCAACACAGCAGAATCTCCTGCCCGGAGGCACTGAGCCAGAAGAAGCCAAATCCTTTCTTAAGAAAATGGGGTGGCCATGGGTGGAGGGTCAAGATAGCGTTTTTCTTGGTTTCTGAGAGCAAAAGAGCCCGCAGAAGCGGTGGTTCCTTTCCCTATTCCTGACTCTGACTGTTCCCCGAACTTGCCCTTCCAACTAAACAGTAATTTTGCTGAAAGCAAGAAAGGTTCATCCTCTCTCATCCTTATGAAACTCACCAGACCACATAAGAGACCCACTGATGGATTCATACTAGGTGACCACCAAATACTTGTTCCTCTGACAGAAGCATTTCTCCACCTAAGAAATGGCTTTATCTCTCTTGATGACAAAGAGAATAAATAGGCATTTACAGAATGAATTTTAGAAATCAGATTTTTTTTTATTTCACCCAGTGCAAAATTGGACACGAGGAGGTAAAAGAAATTACAAAGATTGACACAATTCTCAGTGGCTCATTGAGACTCCAAACCTAGGTCTTCAGAGTCTTGTTCCACTGATCCTTCGATGTCACCTTGCTGCCCCCTGCAAATTGCTTGTCTGCATGTGACTTCACAGGCATAAGCTCATCCATCCACTCATCCACCTATCCACACATCCAGCTATCCACGCAATCAGCTAGTAGGCCACCCATCCACCCATCTATCATCCACCTAACCATTCACTGAGCCATCTACCTATACATGTACCCAGCCAGACATCTACCCATTTATCCATCCATATATATATATATATATATATATATATATATATATATATATAAAATCTCTACCTACCATCCATCCATCCCCTATCCACCTACCCATCCACTCATCCATCTGCCTTCAACCTATCTATCCATCTGCCCATCCATCCACATATCCACCTATCTACCCAACCATCCAGTCACCTCATTCAACCACCCACCCATACAGTCATTCACCCACTCACCCGTCCTTCTCCCATAAATCCACCCAACCTCCCATCCATCCATTCATCCACCAGTTTCCCCATCTATCCACTCAGCCATCTATCCATCCCTTCTTCCCTCCCTCCTGCATTTTCTCCTTTCCCTCCATTTATACCAAGACTAGGTAAGTATATGAGCTAACCAGAGTCAATAGCATAAAATGAATTAAATCACATTCTGCTCAGCTCCCTACTTTCTTAACTGAGAAGGAAAGACACACATGCATGAGAAGTATACCTAACCCAATATGCTGAGAGCTAGAACGTATATATAGTGCTACTGAGCAGAGTGTAATGTAGGTCAGATAGGATGGGATGGAGGGATCCAGGAAGGCTTCATCTAAAAGGTCTACTTTTAATATTCTAATAAAAAATGATTGGTGGCCAATCTCTGAGAGAAGAAGGCACTCCTGGTAGAGAACCCAAAAGAGGTCTTTCCTAAAACTCTGTTCCTTTGTGGATTCAAGAGCACCATTCTGTCTGAGCTCACCTCCTCAGAGCACTCTTCAAAGTCACTTTTAAGGGAGGCCTCATAGTCATTTTATGACTATAAAACATTCATTGTTGCTAGTAATGAAATGACCACTAGACACTCCCCTGGCCCAGTAACCAGGTCATGTCTATCTGCCGTTTGCACTCTTAGCATCACACCTCGTGCTGTTTTAATGTTTATCCCATTGTATCTGGCATTTATTGTCTTCAGCTGTATTCATGTCTGCCTTGTCTGCTATTAAGCTGCTAAGACTGGGCCTCCTTGGCTGCATCAGCAATACCTGGTATGTGGGTAGTACATATTAGATGCTCAGTGAGTATTAGCCAGACGAACTGTGCATAAATGGCAGAAAAGAAACTGTTAAGGGCCGGAGAGCAAATGGAATAGGAAAAGTGGGGACAGTAAACGTGGCTCACTCTGTTAAGAAGATGTATGGTGAAGGAAAGCAAAAGAGAACACTGGGAAAGCGGGAATACAGGATTTAAAAAGCTCCTCTCGAGAGTGGGGTACGAACAGTGCCAGGTAGAGACTGTGCCTATACAAAGGCCCAGGTGGATGTAGTAACACTAAGGCGCCCAAGGAGAGAAATTCTGCGCATGGGTGGAGGGGTGAGTCCAGAACAAAGGAAGAACTGGGCAAAGCAGATATATCTTGTCAAAACTGCATTTTCACACACTCTCTTGCCAATCTCTCACACGGCCTAACTGGCATAGGGTATGTGTTTCACTTGAGTTTACAAACAAGGGTTTGTGTGTGATTTCTTTTGACCTTAGCACCCAGAGAAGAAGAAGGAGTGCTTCCCCCAGGTAGCTTTGCTCCTCTGCCCCCTATCCTTGGAAGTCAAAGCACACCCTTCCTCACCCTCCAGAAACACCCATCCACAAGCCCTCCTGTCCGACTGCAGGGCACTCTTCCACAGCCTTCCCACAACTCCGCGTGGAACCATTTCAACCCAACCTTCTCCTGACTCAGCACGTCGCTGAGATTTCTTTCGCACTGCACTTTAGGCTCATCTCCCACACTGGATGCTCCAGCAACACACGTTTCATTTCAGATCTTGGTGTGAGTTTCCGCTCTAATCATTTACAAGCCAAACTGGTGAGTCTCAGAGGCCTGGAGGCTTCCGGCCACCGAAAGCGCCTGCCTTGGCGTCTCGGGTTTGAGTGGTCCCCTCGCAGAGAGGAGTCGGACTCCTGAACCGCCCCTTCCACCTCCACCATCAGACAACTGCCTGGATGTGGGAGCTGGATCTGCACGCAGCAGCCTCCGCTGTGCTCAGCGCCAGACTCCGCAGAGGCGCCTCCCTGCCTGACCAGCCCCTGCTCTCCAAGCCTCACGTCCGCAACTTTTCCTCGCTCTTGACAGAAAGAGAAGATGGATTTTCTGTTCAAGAGGCCGGAAACCATGGTGATGGCCGTAAGCAAGGAATGGAGAAAGGGCGGGGGCTGTTAGAGACTCACAGGGGAGAAGACCTTCCAAGACAGAACAGTAGTCTTTTCTCTCTGGCAGAAAGTCTCACCGTCTCTTCTTCGTCCTTCTCAGAGGAGGGGACACCTCAGTGGAAAACCCCAGGGACCTCGTCCGTGTTGAAATGGGAGCTCCCGGATCTTGACCTGTCCTGAGCGGTTACTTTGAACCTTGGCTTGGAAAGGACCTCGGAGGTGAGCGTGGTACAGAGGGGAGCGGCTCCCAAACGCCCACTCCACCCCTAGCGAGGTAACTGGCTACGCTGCTCAGTGTCTGTGCCCTGGGGTTCTTCCTACATGCAATGCCGGCAGTGAGAGGACTGGAGACAGTGTGGGGGAGACGCCCCCCGCGCAGCCTGGCGCCTGGCAAGCATTAATCAAGGGGCAGCTCTCTACCGTGACTGGGGCCTGTCCGTAAGAGTGAGAAGCAGGCTTCAAGCCAGGCCTCACGGAAGAGACTGCTCACGAGTTCGCTGTGTGTTTAGGGGGGTGATGGGCTTCCGGACGGCCGGGGCGTCAGGACCAGGAGCAGCAGCACAGGCAGAGGCGGGGAGGAGGAGGACGGGAGGAGGAGGAGGACGGGAGGAGGAGGAGGAGGGGCGCTTCCCTCACTCACGGGAGCCGCAGCAATCAGCTCCTCTTCTCCGCTACCCTGTTTCCATGGTTCCCACCCAGACTGCCTCGAAAATCTGTCACACTTTTAGCATAATGTGCAGTGAGCACCACAGAAAATAGCTTTGTGTCCCTGGCAGGGTCCAGGCCAGGCCCTTCCTCCTGTTCCCTGGGGAGGCTGCTGGCCTGGGGGGTCAGGCCGGGCACCTGCAGCACGGATCTCCTTTGAGTGCTCCACTCTGTCCAAATTACCTGTGCTCGCCAGGCCTCTCTCACAGGTGGACCCATTAATGGCATTGCATGTACAGCCTGTCAGCTCTCTAATTACAGCCTTCAGTGGAGAGCTGCCTGGGAGATTTCCATGCTTTCTGCTGGGTACCTTGATCCATGCTGTTGTCAAAAAAAGTTACGGTGTAGCCTGCCTGTCTGAGCATAGCTGCCTGTTCTTGTTTTAACTGGTGTTTTATTTGGGTTTTTGGGTTTTTTTTTTGTCTAATGATAAATCAGTTTTTGAAGAAAGGACAGGAAAATGGCAAGTAGGGATCCCACAGAATTTGAAGTCAGAAAACATGAAAGCTTATCTCATCCTGTATTTGCTGAGCCCTCATGAGCACATCACTTAACCTCTCCGGGTTTATAACAGGTGATGTCAGGAAAGCTGCCCTATGGAGCTGTTGTGACAACAGATGAGATGGTGTGTGGGAAAAGCTCTCTTAACTGTGCAGCTGCACAAGAACGTTCGTTATTCTGGCTGAAGTTGGAAGAGGGAGACATGAATTTGGACCTGAGTGTGCCATCAGTTTGTTGAGTGACTTTGGATAAATCGCTTAACCTCTCTGAGCCCCTGTTTTCTTGCCAATCGATGAGTCCGAAGTGATAATAAATGCCTTATCTCATAAGCCCGTGCTGGTGGAAACCAACTAAAATCAAATACATGGAATTGCCTTGAAAAATACGAAGCGTTCCTTCCTGGCAGCCAATGGTATCAGTTAAAACAAGCTTGCAAATTGGGATGGAGATGAACAAGGTCTAAATATTTCACTGACTCTGCTCCCTTGCACATGCGCCATGTGTGCCAGACGGGGTTCCAGGAGGCAGTGGAGATCTGAGCCCCAGGACAGTCTCAGTGGGCAGCTTAGAGCCCACACAGTACCGGGACTAAGCTCTGTTGAGTACTCACCCCTCTCCACATACTGTATGCGCCATGTACATTATCTTAGCCAAATGAAGGACTAACATCTAGTGAATACCTCCTTCTGCTCCTTGTCATGGGATCATCTTACTATCAGCCCATTATGCACACAAGAAACCTGGGGCTCTCAGGGACTAGGTAATGAGCCCAAGGTCACGTGACTAGTGAAAAACCAATACTAGTTTTGACTCACCCATGCACTGCCCATTAATTGTACCCTCAGAGGTACAACTGAAGCGTCTCTCTGAGTTTTTATACATCCATCCCAGCAATGCAGGAGGAGCCGCCTGTGGACAAAGCATCAGGGATAGGAACTGGTAAAAATCCCAAGGAAGGCTGAGAAGTCTTAACGGAACATATATCACCGTC
Source organism: Thryonomys swinderianus (assembly GCA_004025085.1). Taxonomy (NCBI): domain Eukaryota; kingdom Metazoa; phylum Chordata; class Mammalia; order Rodentia; family Thryonomyidae; genus Thryonomys; species Thryonomys swinderianus. The sequence continues at coordinate 313 of PVIC010014477.1, read as the reverse complement.
ATTGCAAAATCTCTTTCCACTGCCTGCCTTACTGGATGTGTGAACGTGCCCGTGTGCATACACACCACACGTACTCGCACCCCACCCGGCCCTCTGCACAGGAAGAGAGCTCACCCATAGGGCTCCTGGGCCCCAGCACCCGCTAGCTGCCTCGCCTGGCGTCACCAGCAAAGCCATCGACCAGCAGCTCAGCCTTCACCCTCCCTGGCAGCGGGCAACGCTCTGCACTCACCTCCGTGGGGCCTGTCTCTCTCGATGGAAGCTGCTGGACAGATACAGAAAGTGAAGCCTAAAGCAAGCCCTTACCCTGCTC
>PVIC010014476.1:7975-36640 GCA_004025085.1 Thryonomys swinderianus | reverse complement strand
TAAAGAACTTAAACAGATCAGCCTCCCCAAGTTTAAAGACCCAATTCAAAAATGGGCATCTGAAATGAACAGACACTTCTCAGAGGCAGAAGTCAAAGCAGCCAAGAAGCATATGAAGAAATGTTCAACATCACTGGTCATTCGAGAGATGCAAATGAAAACAACACTGAGATTTCATCTCACTCCACAAAGAATGGCCGCGATCACAAAATCAAACAACAGTAAATGCTGGCATGGCTGTGGGGAGAAAGGAGCCCTTCTCCACTCTTGGTGGGATTGCAGACTTGTGCAACCATTGTGGAGATCCGTATGGAGATTTCTCAGAAAACTAGGACTAGGGGTTCCATTTGACCCTGCTATCCCCCTGCTAGGAATATACCCAAAAGAATTTTAAAAAATCACATGGGAAAGACAGATGTACACCCTTGTTCATAGCAGCTCAGTTCGTGATAGCTCAATCTTGGAAACAACCCAAATGTCCATCAACTGAAGAGTGGATAAAGAAGTTGTGTTTTTTTTTTATAAAATGAAGTTTTATTCTGCCATAAAGAATGACAAGATCGATTCATTTATGTGCAAATGGAGACACCTGGAGGATATACTAACAAGTGAAATAAATAGATCACAGATAGGCAAATACCAGATCTTCTCTTTGACATGCACACCTGTAGATGCAAATGAGCTCTAGAAAGTATGACAGCTTTTATAGAGTGGAAAATTTCCATAGGAAATTTGGTGTGGGAATGTGATGAGGGGAAGGAATAAATATGATTCAGAAAGAAAATAGAATATGTATAAAGGGGGTGGGGAGGTGTGGGTGGGTAGGGATATGGGTAAAAATGAGAATTAACTTGTGTCATATACTGGTACAAATTCCCCAATTTATATGTGATTGTGAGATGTATATAAATTGTACCAATAAAGAATTCAATTAAAAATATTGAAAGGTTGAAGTGTGTAAATTAGCTTTTCAAATTAGGATACATATTTTTGTGTGTAAAGCAAATTTTATTTTCAAAAGAGAATGCATGCAATCTCTTTAGTTGCTTTTCCCTAATGCATTAATATAATAATATAATCAGACACTGAGAACATTAATTTAAAGGTACAATCTTATTCTAGATAATAAAAATTTGTTTTTTGCAGCCCATATTAAAATTTTAGAACTGAAGTAGGGTTTTAAAGCAAAAACAGTAAGAAAGTCTCAGTTATGAAAAGACAACTGTTAGTAAGAAAGGTGAAAATTTTAATTAGAAAAATTTGTACATATTTTAATATTTGATTAAAAACTATTTATGCTTTGATGGACAGATAAGCTGCTGGCAGGATTTAGCTATTATAAATTGTGCTGCTAAAAACATGAGTATGGATGAATCACTGTAATATGATGTCTTTGACTCTTCAGGAAGGCACCTAGGAGGGGAATAGCTGAAACAAATAGAAATTTTAGGAATGTAATCATTACTCAATGGAATTGTGCACTAATAAAAAGTAAAAACTAGAAGAAAGTTCTCCATAGGCCAGAATAAACAGATGAAGTATATTTTAGAATCTTTGTTTCATTGTCATTTACCATTCTCTTACCTATTGAGACCCTCTTGGACACTTGTACCACAACAAGACTACTTACTCTATGCTGGCTCCATCCATTTGCCTTGTAATGTAGTTAGAAACATAGAAATATATTATAAATGAATGTACATGAGGAAGCACTTACTGAGTTCAAAATTTTACAGAAATCATGGGAGGGATATTGAAGAGACATTATAACTGCAAACATGGCCCCTGAAGATGTTGTGAATGAAGTGGGACACAAGCTCAGAACTGAACTTTGAAAATAGAGAAGAGAAAGGAAACAGATTCTGGGTAGAAAGAATGAAGTGGGGTGTGGGCAGTTATTCCTATGTCTAGTTGAAAGGAACACAAAACTCATTTGCTTTGGAACAAAGGATTTTGCACTTGAAATAAAAAAAAAAATGATAAAAAATGTAGGGCTTGGAGATGTAGGTAAGGGTCAGAATTTTGAGGCACACAGAATTCCTTTGATTTTTCCAGGCTATAGTTTAGATTAGATTAAGGAAACCTGCTTAGAAGCAATTTTTGACCCAGTTAAGTTTTGAAATCCCTCCTGAGAGAACTGTGTTTTGGCAGGAGTGATTGATGTCCCCTGGGGCTAATGGCTGAGGCGTTACTTTTCAGAGCAGTATGCTTTGGGCCCAGAACATGCATCTGTGAATAGTGATTTGCTGACCACAGAAGCACCTGCTTGTCAAACCCTCAGGATCTGTAGTCTTCCTGTTGCTTTTTTGTTCTCAGCCACTGCCTGGTGCTTTCTTTTCAACATTTATTGAGTGTACCCTGTGCGCTCATAAAGATGATAATCTTTTCTCTTAGCACAGTGAAAATACTGCAGTTATGTGATGTGACTTTGTAGGGAGATGATGTAGAGCTTGGGAAGCCACAGGATGAAAATATTTTAGGGGTCACAGAACTAGGATAATTTTCATTGTCAGTTCCCTCCAGGACATCTGTAATAATAATTTTGTTTTCCAAAGCTCTTTTGGATTGGCAGTTCTCTTCAGCAACTATAAGATCTCTAGGACCATGACCCTAAGTATATATAATCAGATGTAAATAGAACACTGAATGCTTTTTTTCTGTGCTATTTTCATAAGACACTCTTACAGAAATGGGAAGGCTTCATCTAAAAAATAATTAGCTAGGTGGCTAAAACTCATCAAGGATCAAGTTGAAGCATTCATGATGGAGTAAAAATTCTGGAGGAACTGCCATAGAATTCATGGGCATCAGCAATCTCAGTGCTTCTTCTATTACTGAGTTATTGGATATTTTAATACATACTCATAGCAGTGATTCATAAATCTAAATTTAAATTTCTATATTTAGATGTGTGTATATATATACTTTTCTAAATTTTTCTCTTCTACTCCAGAGTCACATATCTCGTAATGTACCATAATCTCAATTTGGATGGTACATTTTAAAATAAACAGGTCCAAAGTTAGTCTTCCATTCTATGCCTCCTTTGTATTTTCTATCTGTAGTTACTATTATCATTCCTAGCTGCCCCACTGGAAATGTAGGATTACTGCTAAATCCTGAATTTCCTCTGTCCCTTTCTTCACATCTAGTCAGACAGTCTCATTAATATCTTATCCATTACTTCCTGTCTCCCTGAATAATTAAGAAGCTTCATCATCTTTTGCTAATCTCTTTTCAGCATTAGTTTTGGAATGTTCTTTCACTAATCTGCAAATGCAGCAGGGTCACCCTGAAAATCAAAACCATCTTCTCCATCAAGGATAGAATCTGTTCTTCCCTGTAACCAACCAAGTCCTCACCTGTGCAGCGCTTTTTGCTCTCTGCTGTTCCACCTCCCACCTGTCACCCCTCTCTTAAACTCCACCACCACACCTGTGAGCTTCTGTCACTGGTGGGCTGAAAATAGCTCCAAAGAAACCAGGTCCTACTGTTTGGAGACTGAAAATACTATTTTATTTGGAAATGAGTCTTCACAGAGGTAATCTGGAATCTTGAGATGAAGAAGTTGTTCTAGACTATTTAGGTGGATTCTCAAGCACAGTCTAATGAGTGTTTGTAAGAGAAAGCCAAAGAGAGATTTGATAAAGTTTTCAAGATATTTTCATATTTATTACAGATATCTTTAAAAGAAAATGAAGTTGGGGAGTGCCTTGTATAATTGCCGTAAGGATCAAAAATATGTGGAAGAAAAGTTTAGTAAGATGATGGCATGAAAATAATTTCAGGCTTTATTGAATTTCCACAAAACTGTTCATAAGGGAACTTATTCAAATTTCCTAAAATTACTTAGTAGAACAGATGATATAGTTGTATGGTGCAGTTGTCTTCCCACTTGACATTAAGTGCTTTAAGGGCAAAGATAATGTATTATGTACTTTTTAATATCTGCTACCAAGCAGGCTGCTGGGTACGTCATTAGCCACTAAGGGAATGCAGATTACAATGACAATGTAATTTTAATGGCTATAATAAAAAAGACAATACTAAGTTTGGCAAGAGTGGGGCGAATTTAGAATCTTCATACAGTGTTGGCAGAAATGTAAAATTGCATAGTCACTTCGATAAAACAGTTTGTGGTTTCTTAAAATGTTAGGTATAAATTTACCATATGACCCAGCAATTCCACTCCAGGGGATCTACTCAGGAGGAAAGAGAACACCGATGCTTTCAGTGTCCTATCATGGTCTCCTCCCTGATCCACTCTAACCACAAACATAGAGATGGTTTCTTACTTGCCTTTTTTTATCCTGTCCTGAGGTCAAAGTAGTATATGTGAATTAAAGCACTATGTTCGGAAACACATTTTTATATGCAGGATAAGTTGATTCCATAATATACATTTTATGTAAGAGAAATTTGGTAATTATCAGTAAATATCTAATGAGTATTTCTGTGTTAGACATAGGTTTACTTTTTCATCTCACAATTCTAGAATCACAGAATTTTACAGATGAAACATACTTTAAAGGTTAAAATTACATGAAATATGTGTAATGGAAAATCTATTCCCTAAATGTCATGTTCATTGTAACTGCTAAATATTACCTTATTTGGAAATGTGCAGATTTAATGACTCAAGGTGAGGATACTCTGAAGTAGGATGGGCTGTAATGCAATAAGATTGAGTCCTGAGTCAGGTGGAGATGCCACAGAGAAACACAGGAGGAGTATGGTGTCCGGCGGTGATGGGGGTAGCATGTGGGAACGGAGCCCCCAAGCCCAGGAGCACGGAGAGTGCTGCTCCCACTGGGAGCAAGGGGTTGGGAAAGACCCTTCCGCAGCACCATGAGAAGTACAGCCCTTGGCAACTGCTTGATTTCAAATTTCTGCTCTTAGAACTGTGGGAGGGTAAATGTCTGTTACTTTAAGCCACTCAATTAATGGTACTGTGCTATAGATGTACTAGAGATCTAATGCATGTACATTTATTGAAAGTAAAAATATACATGTTTTTATATCAAAGAATCTATTAAATCATTTCATTTGCAAGAACATTTCTAGCTTCAAAATTATTTAATAGCTGGCCTTGGAGCCCAGCAACTCATATTTTACAGAGGTCTTGCATGTACTTAAATTGATGTGATAAACATCTACCCCCAAATCAAAATGTTTTGGTTGTTGACAGTTACAAAAACTGCAGCTGTAATTGAGAAGATTGGTGTGAAAGTTCTTTGTGATTCATTTAGTGGTGAATACGAGAATATGCTTACAAATTTCTGTGTATTACCCACAAATCTTATGTATTTTGTTTTAAATTTATTTAGAATGTTAAGAGACATTATGTAGGGATATTTCTCAATCCATGTAGAGCTACTTGAAACTTCTTCCTTTAATGTGAATTAATACATGAAATGTTACTGTTAAAGAAAATATTTTGGAATGCTTAGTTAGACTATGGCAATATTAACCTGTTAAATTGAACAGAATTGACTTTATATTTTATAAAATGAATTATAATAATATACATAGGGTTTCCTACTTTCTGAAAAATTTCTTTGTGAATTTCAACATTTAAAACATAATATTCATTTCATTAGTTATTTTTAACCAGAAAAACAAAATTTAAAATACACAGGAGATTGAAACAATGTGTATTACTTTTCATACAGTTTTCTAATAATGTACCAGAGTACATTCTCATTAGCATTTGTCAGATTGTTACCCATATTGCAATAAGGGAATAGACTAGAAAGATCCTTCTCATGTGTACTATGTGGAAGGGAAGTGTAATATTATCAGCTTTGGGACCTCTTAAAACATTTCCAATGAAGCCAAATATTTCAAAAATCAGTTTTAGGTTTATAAGTTTTTTCAGTTTTGATTATGGGAAGTTGTCATTTAATTTTCTTATGAGCAGATGAATTAGATACTAATATCATCATTTAACTTTTAAGTTAAAATTGAGGCCAGTTATTGTTATGTGACTTGTCCAAGTGCTGATGCTATTATCTGTGCTTAACTCTGCCCCAGTGTGCATGAATTTTCAAGAATAACAGGTTGGTTTCCTTAAGTAAGGTGAAATCCTAACTTGGGTTGTATTTTAAGATGTTTAAAATGTAAATTCCAACTTCTGTTTATTAACTCTGTAGTATTGTCAGTTCTCTGAACCTTAATTTGTTGTTGTGATAGTGTTTTTAATGTGAGATCTCCTTTAAGTTTTAAGTATACAATATGGTATTCTTGATTATAGGCATAATTTTGGACAATGGATCCCTAGAGTTTATTCACCTTGCATAACAGAAACTATATAACATCAAGTAGCAACTATTTCCTCTTTTTGAAGTCCATAAGAGTCATCATTCATTCTACTTTGGTTCTATGAATTTTACTACTTTGAATGATACGTATAAGTTGAATCATGCAGTATTTGTCTTTGCGTGGGTGGTTTATTTCACTTTGGAAAATGTTCTGTAGGTTCATCCATGTTGTTCTGTATTGCAAGATTTCTTTTTTTCTGTTCTTTGATATTCCATTTTGTGTGTGTGTGTGTGTGTGTATGTGTGCACTTGTGCGCACGCGTTACATTTTTCCATGAATCCATTTATCCATCAGTGAACATGTAGAGTGTTTCTATACTTTAGTTATTATCTTAGTTACTTTTTATTATTGCTAAGACAAAATACCCAATGCCCAAAGTGAAAGAAGTAGAGTTTTATTTCAGCTCCCAGTTTGTAGATGTTTCAGTCCATAATCGATTGGCTTCAAGGCAGGGTGGCATGGCGAGGGGCATCTCAGAGGAGAAATAGTTATGACAGGCAGAAGGCAGCAAAAACATCCAAGCAGCAAGCAACAAGAAATGAACCACACCAACCTTCTTTGCTATATTTTACCCTAAGAGTGGATAGTACTCACACCTCAATCCCAGTATCACATTTTTTTTTTTTTTTGAGACAGGGTCTCACTTTGTAGTTCAGGCTGGCCCTGAACTCACTATGTACTCTAGGCAAGACTGGAACTCACTGCAATCCTCCTGCCTCTGCCTCCTGAGTGCTGGGATGACAGGTGTGAGCCACCATGCCCAGCACTGTGGTATATGGTAGATTGCTGGTGGGTGTGAGTCACCATGCCTGATATTGTATGTGGTTACTAGGGATCGAACTAGGGACCTTGCACTTGCCAGGCAGATGTCAGAACCACTAAGGTAAATCTCCAGCCCCATATTCTTGTTCCCAGTATCACACAGTTTAGATCCAGCCACCTTGAAAAAACCCCATCTTTGACTTCATGGGACTTTGGGAGCACATCTAGATACAAGCTCTAAGAGCTGTGATGAATTATGTTGCAGAGAAGATAAGTGTACAAGTCTACTTTTGAACAAATACCCAGAAATGAGATTGCTGTTTCCTATGATAATTCTATTTTTAATTGTTTGAAGAACTTCCCAACTTTTTCTATAACAATTGCATTGTTTTACCTAACAACAGTGTACAAAGGCTCCTGTTTCTCTGTATCCATGCCAACACTGGTGTCTGTAGTAATCATAGCTAATGCAGTCATTTAAGCACTTCACCATTATTGATTCATTTACTCTTTGCAACACTCCTATATGGCAGTTAAATGGTCCTGTTTTATATAGAAGGAAAATGAGATTAAGAGAACTTAGATAACTTGCCTAAAGTCACAAACTACTCAGTGACATTCTGGAATGAAGCCTCTGGGCTGTGCTGACTCTCTGTGAAGACAGAGATAAATAACACTCATCATACAGCATGGATGTTAGCATAAATGATAATGTGTGTAGGCACTTTGTGCCCTGGAGAGGACTAAGGGAAAGTTAGTTATTATGAATACTTTTACTCTGGAGGAAATGGAAATACCAGTGGGCAGTTTCCTTACAGGCCTCAATAATCTAAATGCTATTGTCACATCCTAATCCTATTGATGTAGTTTTTGAAATATCCTTTGAAGTAAGATATGCGTTTTGCTTCATAAAACACATGAAACTAAATATAAATATAAAAGTGGTCCATTACTAGTTTAGCAGTTCATGTTTTATAATTACTTCTTGAGTGCTTAGGATCATTTGTTGAAATCAGTTAGCCTTTTTTTATTTATATGCTAGTGTCTACACTAAAATAATTCTCAAATATTTTCAGAGTAATTATTTGCTCTAGTGCAGTATTTGCAGTATTTATTGCTACTATCATTGTTTCCTTTTTGTTACCTACCCTTTTTTAAAATTAGATAACCAGATATTTTAAAATAAATTATCTGACTTTCTGAGCTTCAATAAGATTTTAGAATTTGGAGACAAAATTCTGGCTGCAGTTATCTGTACTCGATCTCTAATAACCAAAATTAATGTTTTCTCTGATTACTGTATTGCCACTTTGCTTCATACTACCATTCTTTTTCTTCTTTATCATTATCTTCTTCATCTATTTTTTCTCTTCCCATAGTCTTTTTCCTTGTTTTCTTCTGAACAATCTTTTAACAATCTATAAGATATTTGCTACAATTTCTGGCAGAGGATAAAAGTAGAAAGAAAATTACTTTCATTTTTTTTCACTTTGAGTTTCTGTTAGCTATTAGGTCAAATTCATCTGAGTTTTAAGATGAATAGCCGAACAAACCCGCTCCGCACCTCACAGACTTAATGGTGAATTTCCTTCCTCTTGGTACTGGTGCTGAGAGAACCATACACTTCAATCTATATTGCTTTAGAAAGGAACTGTGGTTGTATTCTGTCAATGTGTTTCATATTCACATGGCTCCATTTGTCAAAATAAAGAATGTTTTATTTTTAGCTTTAAATGTACAACTTCGCTAAAGTTACCAAAATAATTAAAATCATCATACCATAGTGATATATGCACACCCATGTTTATAGCAGCAGAGTTTATAAGAGCTAAATCTTGGAAACAACTTAAATGCTCATAGATAAATTAATGTGTTTTTAAATATAGTAGAGTACTACTTAGCCTTAAAAAGATACTTTTGAGACATTTCTAGGTAAATGGATGCACCTTGAGAGCATACTCATAAGTGAAATAAATCAGACAAAAATTTATAAATAGAGCTTTTTCAATCTGGTGTGAGAAACTGAAGATGTAAATAAGAACCAAAATGCATAATAGATAATTGTGAAACAGGAAGAACTCAAAATATTACTGAGTGTCAGGTATTTTATTTTTTTTAATTGAATTCTTTATTGGTACATTTTATATACAGCTCCCAATCACACTCAACATTGGGTAATTTGTACCAGTATATGAGCACAAGTTAATTCTCATTTTTATCCATATACCTACCCATCCACAACTCCTCATCCCTTGTATACATGCTATTTCTTTTTCTTTCTAAATCCTAATTATTCTTCCCCTGATTATGTTCCCCTGCCACATTCCCTTTGAATATTTCCTACTTTATTAATAATTTAAAGGCCATATGCAAAAAAGATATATCTAGATGAATGGGAGCTATAGTGAATATGAAAAGAAAGAAAACATTTTGATTTGTTATGAAGGAGTACTATGTGGAAGTATGTTATCAATATATTCACATATAATAAACATATTTGTAAATTAAAATATTATTACTGTTACCATAAAATGTTTAAGAAAATGAACAGAACTAAAATCATCCAGGTGAGTAAGTCTTGTTCCTAGTAATGAAATCAGCCTTGCATTAGTAGGAAAAGAGGGCCAGCCTTGAATTACAACATACACACTACTTATTCACAAAGGTTCTTTGGAAACACGAGTCCATTTTTAGTTTTCAGTCCACTTGAGCATTAGTTTAAATAATTATGCATATTATTTGCTCCATTTATGAAATATTGTCATAGAAACTGTCTAAAGATAATTTGAAGTTTCAGACAGCACTATTAACAACTGAAAAACATGACTGTTCTCAGAGTCAGTTTTAGGTGTGAGAATCTGAATTCCATTTGTGAAATGTGAGCAAGATTTATTTTGCTGTGATTGGGATCAGGTCTAACCACATTGTTGGTGTTCACTGAGGTTTTGCCTTCTTGAGATCCCCAGTCAAATTTGTGTCTCCCTTAAGAGAGCTGGGCCTGGAAGGGTGCTGCTGAGAGTCATTCCCATCCTTGAAAGCAAGAAGAACAGCATTAAAAGAGATCCCAGTAATGAGCAAAGGAGCAATCCTAAGTGTTTGGGACTGAGGGTCACTTCTGGGCTTTTGAGAGCTTTTCATGCTGTGGATTTACTGGAAAAACAATTACTCCTAGAAGTTACTTGTTGTTGAATTGATGAATAATTTTAAAAATTTTATTGCAGTATGAACGGAAGGTTCACCCAAAACAGATTTTATTTACAAGAATAGATTACTATTTTAACCAACTCAGAGTGCATGAAAATAATACTCATAATGAGTCTGAATCTGTAGTCATGGTTACTTTGATCATCAAGATATTTTTCCCTTCTTCTTTATCCTGAAAAACACCCAAAACATCTGCCTGTGAGCTTTTAGGTTGAGAAAAACCATTAATTTTAGTCTAATTCAACTATAAAGATTTTTTATCAAGTGGGATAATTTCTTCAACAAAGATATCTGTCAGAAAATTTAAAAATTTCCCTGATTCCTTGGGTACTATGTCACTGGGACAATCATTGGAGCAATAATTAGCCATCAGATGATAAGATCAGAATTACAGGTTTCATGGGTTCAATTACCATTTATAATGTATGTAATTATTTTACCAGCTTCGAAGTGCACAGTGTGTGCATAGCACAGTGCTAGTTCTGTGAAGACATAAAATAAATAAAATAAAAACTACGTCTCACCTACAGGACTTAAAAATCTATAGAAAAGGGCTGGAAATTTAGTTCAGTGGTTCTGGCGCCTGCCTAGCAAGCACAAGGTCCCTGGTTCAATCCCGGGTAACCACATACAACAATACCAGGCGTGGTGACTCATGCCCACCAGCAGCAGTCAGTACCACAGAGCACAGTGCTGGGCATGGTGGCTCACGCCTGTCATCCCAGCACTTGGGAGGCCAAGGCAGGAAGATTGCTGTGAGTTCCAGGCTTGCCTGGGTTATATAGTGAGCTCAAGGCAAGCCTGAACTACAAAGTGAGACCCTATCTCAAAAAAACTAAAAATTTTTTTGTGTAGATTTCCATGTTGTTTTCCCAACAGGTAAGTTAGACTTCACTAAGGGATACCTGAGGCAATTTCATTAGAAGAAAGCATATGTGTGACCTAATGGAAAGAAAGCTGGCCAATCAAAGACACAGAGATGCAGGCTGCTAAAGAGACAAGAAATACACTTGCTATGTGCTGGAGTCTGGAGAGATGAGGTTGAAAGTCTCAGAGCAGGCATATGCTAGATGAGAGAGTTTTAATTTTTAAAAAATATGTAGTTGGGAACTGTAGGATTCTGAGAGAGAATACTTTAAATTTATTGTAAGATCTTCTGATTTCAAACATACCATGACTCAAATTAGCAACTTGGTAACCTTAAACAATTACATTTTTAAGCTATGGTTTGGTTCCTTTACCTTTCAAAAGACTTTGGCAGAAGGATGTCAAATTCAAGTCCCACCTGGACAATATAATGAATTAGGAAGATCTTATCTAAAAGTAAGAGGTAAAAAGGGCTGCGAGGATGGAGTATGAAGGCCTCAAGTTCAATCTGCAGTACAATGGGGAAGAAAGATTTGGGAATCTAGATACCTTTGGGGTTCACCATCCCGTATCTCAAATCCTCCCTTGGAGGACAGGAAGCCCTCCTCTGCTCAGATTCCTCTCCAAACCATTCCTAACCTATTCTAACACTTGAAAACCATTCTACTTGAATGGTACCATTCTGGATACAGCATTTCTGTACAGAACATTTGAAATGTTTCTAGTGTGTGACAGCAAAAAAGAGAAATGAGTCTGATTGCCCAGAGTCTCGTAATTTTTTTCAGTATGCTATTTGATAAAATAAGTACAGAAATGAAAGACATCATGTCTAAAGGGACATGGAAAATGTATTAGTTTAATATTTCCTTACTACTGTTCAAGTTAAGGTCCCACTGGTTGTGGTAGTTAAGAGTTCATCATGGCAGTAACTCAAGGTGAGCTGAGAGTGGAGACAGCTGGAAGCAAAGCATATAGTTTGTCTTACCTCTTGCTAACTACTTAAACAGTACAACAGGCTTCACTGGGAAAGTTCTAGAAAATCTAATGTAATTTATAATTTCCCAGGAAAAAACTAACTCGTAATTTTTACTGATAGTTAGCCTGAAGTATGATCTTTATGTATAAAAGATTAAACTTTTTTCTAAACACAAATTTCTAGCAGCCCTCTATTAATCATCACAGAATTTCTCTGACTTTAGAAATCCTTTTGAAAAAAGAAAGAAAATGGATTTTTTTCTTCTGTAGAATGTAGATGAATGTTTGGTATAAATCATGTGAAGTTATATTGAATAACCATGCAGTTTATTAATTCAGTTTAGCTCAGAGCACTTTCATGTGCACTGTAATTTGTCTTAAGGAGTAGTAGCATTCAACTGTTCTCCTACTTCATATATTTGCTCTTTTGTATTAAGTTTGCATTGTTTCATTATGTTTACCCTTAATACTTTATGACTTTCTTCACAATAGAAAGCCTAGGTAATACATTATAATGTTTGACTCAGTGTGACTCTACATTTAGGCTGAGGAACTATACAATTCTAACCACTCTCCTCTGGCTTCTATTATACTTCTTTCTAATTTGGCTCTTCCCTTACTTTGCTCAGTGGTTTCCCTTTATTATTCCAGTCCCTAAATGTTGATGTTACCACAATTCTTTCTTACATATTCAAGTACTTCCAACCTATGTCTTTGACCTGAAATAATGAAGCTATTTGAAAGCATGGGGTATAAAAATTCTGTCCTGGATCCACCACAGTGCTTTAGATGACATGTGAACTTTTGTATTCTCCCTAAATTAGTGTTGATCATTACCATCCACCAATATAAAGCTAGAACACTTAGCATTTTCTGCAATCTATTATTTCATCATTATTTTTAAATTTAGGAATCACTTTCTATTTTCTAAGGTCACAAGTACATTTATCAAATAAACAGTTTTATTCATCAACATAAAACAGTAAGACCATAGAAAGAGGTTGGAGATGACATGTTATATATCTTTGTGAGTAATTATGGGCATTATAAAACCATTCCATTTGGGGCTGGGAATAGAGCATTCAAAGAGCTGGCTTTTGGTATTGCTAACCCACAAAACAAAACAAAACAAAACCCATTCTCTTTGTTGTCCCTTGATCTACAGAAAAGTTTTAGGTTTTCTAATTCTTTAGTTTCAGTGTAATTGCTCTAAACTTAATTTATTGAAGATAATATTCATGCTAAGAAATCTTTTCAGTATATGATTCTGTGTAAAATTCTGCTAGTATGGGGCTGGAGATTTAGCTCAGTGGTTCCAGCGCCTGCCTCGCAAGCACAAGAGTTTGATCCCTGGTAACCACATACAGTGCTGGGCATAGTGACTCACGTCCACCAGCCATCAATGCCACATACCACAGTGCCCGGCGTGATGGCTCACGCCTGTGATCCCAGCACTTGGGAGGCAGAGGCAGGAGGATTGCTGAGTCCAAGTTTGCCTGGGTTACATAGTGAGCTGGAGGCCAGCCTGAACTACAAAGTGAGACCCTGTCTCAAAAAAAAAAAATTCTGCTAGTATGATCTGTAATTATTGACTTTTACCACTTTAGTAAAAATATGATCCTGGTGAAATAATTTGAAAGTATTTTGGAACATCCTTCATGCATGTAGTATCATTACTTCCCAAGCCCTACTTCTTCAGGGTACTGGGAATGCGAAGTAGGGACTACCTCTTGCTAGACAAGTACTCTGCCCCTGAATTACATCCCAGCCCGGTTTTCCTTATAAGACAAAGTGTAGTAAGACTTGCTATTGGTGCGGAAGCTCTTCACCTGTTCTGCTGTTTGCTTTCTCGCACTAGAAAATTGCCATCGCTAGTTCCACTTTTTCTATTTATTAGCAGTTGTAATACTTAAAGGAAAATCAAATTAGCAAAAAAGGTATATGAAAAATTTTAAGGTACTATAATTTCACATACAGTGTTGCAAGTTGGGAGTATATTACTGTACTTCACACTCAGGGATTTGTTAACATAATTTTCATGAACTCTTGTACATGACTTTATAAATCTGAGATGTTGGTGTACAGCTGACCCACCCATTGGGGCTTCACCATGGGTCTCCGAGCCCTCCTGCCCAGGCACCACCCTTCCGGAGCCAGCCCACTCCTCCTGGCTTTCCCCAGAGACATGGGATCAGTTTCACATGGAGGCAGCCAGGAGCTCTGACCTGCATCTGCCACAGACCACCTTTATTCACCCAAGCCTGGGCACAAGCAATTAAAGCAGTATAGGAGTCGCCGCCTTCCCATATCCGTAGTGGGTACGCGGGCGAACCACCTCAGCTGCCTTCAATTTTCTCCAGAACCTGCAGTCCGCATACACACCCGAGTGCAGCCTTTCTCCTTGTGTGCTGTCAGAGGAGGCCAGTTAGACCTCATTTCCCCTGCTATCTCCTGTATTAGCCTCCCTTCTAGCTAAGTTGTGAAATGCCTGATTTATCATCTGCTCATTCTGTGTTTACTTTTTCCTTGCCTGTCTTTTTGCGCAGATCTTTATGGCAGGTGCACATTTTCCAATATGAATACGTGAAAAAGAAAGAAGGGGCTCTGGATTTCTTATGTAAGAACACAAGGATACTCTTCATTTTATTTATTTTTCAGTGAAAGGGCTCTCAAGAGGTCTCTCTAAATCCTAACTGGTGAGGTTTCAATAGGTGCACTAATGTAAAGGTTGGATGTGTGTCAGCATTGCCCCCCAGTGACATTACAGTGGGTCCTCAAGTTACCACAGGCTTGACAGGTGGGCAACTTGGATTAATGAGGTTAATGGATGATTCAACTGCCTTTTGTTATCTTAGGCATGCACCCAGATAAACATATAGATCTCATCGGTATTTACTTTTTTTTTTTGTGGTACCAGAGATTGAACTCAGGCCCTTGTGCTGCCAAGGTAGGTGCAGTACCACTTGAGCTAAATCCCCAGCCCTGTATTTACTTTTAACCAACCTTTCTTTGGGAACCAATTGCGTTCATAATTAAAGGGACACTGTATTAATGTATACAGTAAAATTGAAGTCTCTGAGGTATACTATTCTTGCTTATCCTACTACATGGAAGATAGTATTCTAGAGTAAAGGAATTTCACAAATACTTGCTGATCTATGGTCTAACTTACCTAGGAGTTTCATAAAATACTGTGTATCATAATAAAAGAATGTAGCATTAAGAAAAGCCCAAAATTCATCTTTGCTTATATATGATTAATGTAATTTTATAATTCACTTCAGTCATTTGATCTAAAAAGTCATTTATTAATGTCATGATTCTAGTGGAAAAACCTCAGAACTTATCACATAATAGCATTAGTCAGTTCTTGGAAATAAACTAAGAGGAATGTGTTTCAAATAAGTACAGTTCATCAACTTATAGGCCCTGTGTTATGTAAAATACCTAGCTCAATGAGAATCTTAAATGTTTATAATTAATTATTGAAATTTCTCCTCCCCTATTCTTTTGTCGTAATCTACTTTGAGAAGAAATGCCAGTTTATATACTTTCATTGAAATCTGTTTCTCAGGATTTTTTCATTACTGAGTTCAGATAAAAAGAAAATCAGCTATGTAATTTTGTTCTTACAGTGCAATGTGAAAGGAGAAAAAACTAAAATGCAATTATTTTTGGTTGTAGTGATTAATTTTGGTGATTTCAAATAGAGAGCATTTATACAATAAAATTTGGTGGTATAATATTCTAGGAGTAGGTCTGTATGAGTTGTATCTCCTCCATCGTCTTTAAATATTGGAACACCTATTACTTTACAGAACACTTTTTTATAATAGTACAGTGGGCATTCACATATCTAGATTTAGATATATGTCTTGTAAGTAAATACACTATGGAAGGGCAAACATTTTAGGAGTATATAATATGAAATATATTGTGAACTCTAACCATTGTCACTTTCTTGAAAATGAATACTAAATATTTTGATATCTGACACTTTTTGTATTTCTAATTTATATATAATGAAATCTATTATTGTAGTTATGCAATTTAATGAGCCTTGAGAAATAGTTTTCAAGATATAGATTATTCCTGTCATGAAAAAAGTTACCTTCTCTACTTCTGCAATCAACATCTTCCTTAACTTTCCCCTAAATAATCCTGGATCTTTTGATTTCATGATAATATTGTATTATCTAGATTTGTATATTAATGAAGTCATATAATATGGATTATTTTGTGCCTTGGATTTAATAATATACTGTTTTTTAAAAAAATAAATTGAGTTTATTTGTATATTTTAGGAATACATTATGATAACATTCCTCATTAAGAATTTGTACTTGTACATGATGTATCTTGATTCTTATTTTTTCCCAATCCCTGGTCCTCTGTTCAATCCCTTACACCCATATCTATAAAAATAAATATTGTTTCCATTTTTTCCTTTGTACTGTCAAGATTTTTCTTTCCCTCCTCACTTTCCCTTTGAACATTTCCTTCCTATTTCTAATACCTGTCATAAATTTTGTACCTTCAGTTTCTCACACTAGAGAAATGATATGGTATTGACACATCTGTGTCCTGTTTCTTTCCCTTATGAGTATAGCCTCAAGGTGTGTCAATTTAGCTATAAATGCCTCTAATTTATCATTCTTCCTGACTGAGTAGTACTCGATTTTATTTTTTAAAAACCCACATCTTCTTTATCCAGTCTTCAGCTGAAGGGCGTTTGGGCTGCTTTTAAGATTTAACTATTACAAACTAAGCTGCTATAAACATGGGTGCACATATGCCACCATGATATGATGCTTTTAATTCTTTCTTGATTATATGCAGCAGAGAAATAGCAAGGTCAATGGAACCCCTAATTCTAGCATTTTGTGGAATCTCCACTTTGGTAGCACCAGTTTGCATTCCCACCAACAGTGGGGAAAGTTTACTTTTTCTCCACAGCCCCACTATCTTTTGTTTTTTGGTTGATTTCTTGATAACAGCCATTATTTTTGGAGTGAGGAAGAATCTCAATGTTGTTTTCATCTTCATCTTTCAAATGACCAGTGATGTATAACATTTTTTATGTGCTTTTTTGCAGCTTTTACTTCTTCACCTGAAAAATGCCTGTTTATTTCAGATGCCCCCTTTTGAGTTGGGTCTTTTAATTTTGGAGAGTCTGATTTTTTAAAGTTCTTTATATATTCTAGACACTTGTCTGAGGAATATCTGGTAAAAATTTTTACCTATGTTGTAGGTTGTCTTTTTTTTTTCTTGTGGTATTGAGGATTGAACTTAAGTCCTTGTGCATCCAAGATTGGCGCAGTACCACTTGAGCTAGATCACCAGCCCTTGATAGGTTGTCTTTTTGCTCTGTTGGTTGTTTCTCTTGCTATGGGGAAAAATTTAAAAATAAAATAAGAGGAAAATGCCATGACACGGATAAGTCAGAGGAGGCAGGGAAGAGGGGTTTGAGATGTTTTGTGTGCTGGTGGAGTGAAAGAAGAGGAGAGGAAAGGAGAAGAGGGAAGAGAGAGGAAGAGAAGGAAGGGAAGAGAATGGGAAGAGAGGACAGGGAAGAAAAGAGAAAGAAAGAAGAGAGGAGAGGAGAAGAGAAGAAAATTAAGTAGAAAATGCAAGACATTTCTTGGACAACATTGGAACCAATTAATGCATTGGTAGAAACGAATGTTGAAAGACTCAAAAAAGCAACCCTTACTGAAGAAGAGTCCAACAGGTCAATTTAAATCACTACAGAATGTATACTAATAATATCTAAACACAAGGGTATGTACTGTACTCTGACACCATACACTGTAGGAGTGAGGAGGCCTGAGGGTCCAGACAGGTCTCCAAGTCAGCCTCCTGAGCTTATTGCAGGCAGGTTTAGAAGGAGGACAAATGCACAGCCCAATTCCAGTCCCACTGTTTATGCTTACTAGAGTCTGGAGCCTCTGTTATTCTCAAGATAGTGGCAGGGCATTTACTCTGCTCCCTGCAGTAAGTTTCAGCCTGGCATTCACCACCAGCCACAGATTTAATGAGTGCTACCCATACCCTCCTTATTCCATCTCTGGGACTCCTGGCTGCCCTGTCTTAGCTTGCTCAGACCTCTTTGATTTCAGTGGCATGGAGGGTTAATGAGGATATTTTCTCAGTTATGCAAGCTGTTTCTCTCCACTCCCAGCAAATGCATTTTATAACTGTCCTTGTTGTCTGAATTGATCTTTATCACTTGATTCCTCCTGTGGCCAGTGCCAGAGAAACTAAGATCACACTGCGATGTGGACAGTGGTGTCTGGGATGCTTCCAGCTATGGCCAACCCCCTGCCTTGCTCCCCTGAAAATTTCATGCATTCCATAAGATGCTAGGTCTCTGGACTTGGGCTGGGCTCTGTACTTGTGGTCCAGGAGTCGACTTGCTATTATTGTCAAAGGTTCTGGGACATGTCCTTGGGGATGAAGGGAATGGAATTGCATAGCTTCACCAGCAATGGGGACAGCAGCATCTGGCATGAGGGCCTGGCTGCCCACCCCCTTCCTTTTTTCCCTGAAAGTGTGTTTACAGGTTGGCTAAGTTTCCATACTTGGGCTGGGATCCATACTGGTAACTGGGGGACCTGTTTGCTATTTTTGTCATGTATTCTGGGCCATGTCCTGGAGGGGAAACCACGTGGCTCCATCTCTCTTTGGACAATAGCTTCTCCATATCTGGGCTGGGAGCAGTGCCTGGCTTGATGGGCCATTTCACTTCTTGTTCTAGCCTTCCCATTTTCTGTGTTTCACCTGTTCACTGTCCTGCTCAAGACGATCTACTGGTTGTTGGCTCTGCCACCTCATGTAGCCACGCTCTGAGTGACCTTGGTGCGTATCATAGAGTTCTCTGAATGCTGCTTACTCTAACATTTTTTCTAGTTGTTTATTGATAATATCCATAAATGTATTTGATTTTGCTTCTTGACCTTGTATATCACAGGCTTGCTATACTCCATAGTCCTTTTTTTGTTTTTGTTTTTGATTCTGCAGAATTTTCTGTGCAAATAATGGTGTTGTCTGTGCACAAAAATAGTTTCATTAGTTCTTATCTATCTTTCTGCCTTTTCTCTATTGTTCTTACCTTATTGTACTGGTTAGGACACCTAGTACAATGGGGAATGGAAGTTTTGATAGTGGACAGCCTTGCTTTTACTCATTTTTCAGAAGAAAACATTGTTATTTTCCATTGTGATATTGATTATTATGTTTTAAATAAAATGTCCTCTATTATGTTGATAAAATTACCCTCTTCTTGAACTGCTAGGAATTTTTAATCATGTGTATATCTTAAATTAGCCAGCTGCTTTCCCTACATCTATTGAGATGATTATAGGGTTCAAAAATATGTTTTTCTTAAACTCTCATGAGTTTAAATGTTGATCCCACCTTGCATTCCCTTCTTAAAGTTGGTTATAGCTGAGTTCCATATGTTAATATTTGTATATCATTTTATGTATAGTCATGAGAAATATTGGCCTGTTGTTTTCCTAATGACTTTGGCTAATTTTATTTAAGCCAGGCATGATTGATTACATGGGTCCCACCTATTTGGAAGCCTCAGACAGAATGATCACTTGAGACCATAAGTTCACATCCAGCCTGGGTAACATAGTGATACCCCATCTCAAAAAAAAAAAAAACCAAACAAAGTATCAGTGCAAGTACAGCAAAGTAATCAAAAGATAATACCAATAACTTAGTATAATCTACTCCAGAGATAAAAGAAGAGTTAAGTGTCAGAAAACCAATCAATCAATGTAATTCACTGAATCAATAAATTAGAGTATATTAGGAAATCAATAGATGCTGAAAATCTGTGGCCTAAGTATACTTTTAATATAAATTATAATTTTATGACTGAGACTCTATTAGTATGAAAATCTTAATAAGTAGTCTTGATGTAGTTAGCCCCGTGTTCTGTTCATCCAGTTCAGATACTTATTATCTCTTTAAAAGGTTTATTGGATCAATATCCATATCCATGAAATATAGATGATAATAATGAATGGAAATAATAATGACTAAATTATATTGTTATGACCTGTCATATAATACAATCATAATATATTATAAGAAAAAACATGATACTTATTATGTGTTTGATATTATTGAAATGTAATTGTATAAATGTCTTAAATCTATAGTTGTTATTATCATAATAATGGCGATTATAATATATAAAGAAATTATTTCTGTAAACTGTCTTGGAGTTTTAAGCTTATTGCCTGAATTTTACAAATTTAATATTGTCTCAAAATTATAATCACAGTAAAAATTTTTATCTTTATTACATTAACCTGAAGTACTTTTTGTGTTGAGTACATTAGGTACACAGGTACCTAGTGTAGAATGCTTAAAATTTATACACTGTGATTAAAACTAAAATTTACAGGATTTATAGACTGTAACTCTTGAATTTAATTATATATTAGTTAGTCCTGACTTGAAATACAAAACTGCATGAGTTGTTTTGAATTAATTAGGTTTCTTTTAAGTCAAGTTTGTAGAGCCCCATTGGGACTACCTAGCATAAGGCCAATCCCATCTTATTTCAGAAAGCTTCAGAAAAATGTATTGCAGGTGACAAAACACATATATTAAGAGATATAAGCTTTTATATGGTGATATTTGTTTTTTAACTTTAGAGATGTTCCTTTATAATTTTTTCTTGATTAATATCTGTTCAAGATTGTATTAGTCTATTTGTTTAAAGTTCTTATGACTAATTATTAATACTGAAAATATACTTGATTTGTAAATCTGGGAAGATAGTAATATAAGGAGCCTTTGTCTTACAGATCAGGGAAACTGAGAGCCTGGAAGGTAAATGGCCAAGTAATAGTAGCAAGTTCTAGTACTACAACCTAGTTTTGCTGAGTTTCGCCTCTTCTTATTTCATCTCAGATTCTCCAGTAAACCTGTCATGTTTCTCATAGGACTGGGCTTGATTTGCGTGTCTCATACATATTTGTATTTTACTCACTTGTTTGTTTGAAAGCATTTCAGAAAACTAGGTAAAATACTTTGAAAATTTAGCCTTCCCAGGCTGCTAGACCAGCTCCTAGTTCACATCGTGCCTTTGTCCTTAGAATGTTCTAATCCTTCTTCCTGTCTCAGATGTACCAGCCCTTATTTATAGGAAGACATTTGGATGTAACCATGACCTAGCTTACAGATCCCCTAGAGCATCTCTACGATCGTCGAGATAGTCAAGTTTCTTTTGGGGGAAAACCTTTACTTTGTTTTCCTTCTTCTTTTTCCTGTTTGAAATAGTGAATCACTTTATTTCCCAGGTTGACCTCAAACATGGAACCCATGCTTGCCCTGCTTTCACTTTCCCAAGTGTGCTCCATGGTGCCTCGCCTAAAACTCATTTTCCAAATGTTTTTTTCCATCACAATGGTGGAAATCACTTCAGATCACCTCAAAATTCAAAAAGCAACATAGCAGACTATGAAGATAGGAAACATGTATTTGTAGTATATTTGGGCCACTGGAATTCCTCATCATAGCATGTTTAAAATAAATATTTGACCATTAGACAGGAATAAAACTACTCTATATAGTACATACCTGTATCAGATGCTACTTTCTATTTGTGATTCTGACATCTATCATGTTTATCTGTTTATCAATCATCTTTCTATCTATCTATCCATCATCATCATCATCATCATCATTATCATCTATCTCTAGCTATGAATGATCTGCTACAAATTCAAACAGCTCAGGTGAAACTAGTTGTTGAATCTTCAGAATGCCTTTAAGGGTAGTGGAGAATGATGGGTGTTGTTTGCCTACATTTTAGGGTTTCTTTCTTCTTGTGGTGCTGGGAATTCACCTGAGAGGGTTGAGAACTGTAGGTAAGCTATATCCTCATACCAGATACATTTTATAAACCTTTTGAATAACTCACCTGAATTTTTTTCAAAAACACTTTTTAAAATTGGAAAAATTTACTATTATATCATAAAAAGACTTCATAATGTGAAAGTCTTTATAATTCAGAGAATAGCTAGCTACATGCTGTACTTTAATAAAAAAAAGCAAAATAAAAATTCAGCTTGAATTGCCTTATTATGTTTGTTTTTAAAGAAATCCTTCAAAATGTAAAAAATAAGTTTGGAAACTACTTGTCACATGTGAACAAACTATTTTGTCTGCCTTGGAAAATATGAATTTTCTATATTTGATATAAGTATAGCTAAATATATTCTTTAACCTTAAAAATTTATTATTAAAGTACATGCATTACATTTAGTTCTATGAGGTACATATGTGCACGTTTATGAAGTATATCAATATCAACTATTTTATTATGGAATGTTCATACATACAGAAGTAGGGAACTAATATAATCAAATTCTATATACCAGTCATTCAGCTTTATCAATATTTCTTCAATCTTGTGTCATATATTTTCTCTCTTCCACAGTGTGATAAAGCTCCAACACAGTAAGATTAAATGATTAAAATGATTAATATAATTTACTGCTATACAGATCATATTAAAATTCATCAGTTGTGAGATAAGCAATGTATCTGATGTGAGAAGCTGAATCCTTATATAAGCTGGAGAGTGAAAGGTAACTTAAAGGCATAAAACAGCAGGGGCACAAGATTCACATGTATTTTTGGTCCCCTGTTAAATGATGGCAGAAGCAAGGCTTAAGGCTTAGAATCCCTTTCTCTGGAACCTCTGCCAGTGGAACCCCAAAGTGCTTGGGTGTCATGTGCCCTTGCGAATGATGATGCTAAAGTCCGTAGGAAAGTCTGAGTGATCATTCCCTCTGCATTGTTACTACTCCATAAGGTACAAGCAAAGTCCCTCCTCTGACTAGGACATCAGAGGCTTGTTAGGCAGGATGTTGAAATCAGGAGTAGAAAGGAGTGAATGGAAGGAAGCTGTCCTGGAC
Organism: Thryonomys swinderianus; assembly: GCA_004025085.1. Lineage (NCBI taxonomy): Eukaryota > Metazoa > Chordata > Mammalia > Rodentia > Thryonomyidae > Thryonomys > Thryonomys swinderianus. The sequence goes on along the minus strand of PVIC010014476.1, from coordinate 13,565 downwards.
AGAGAAAGAAATGATGTCAGGGAGGCTATATTAACAGAGGCCTCATCCAGACCTGTGACAAATTCTAACCTGGAGTAGATGGGTTTTTGGAAGAGTCCCTGGAAGCAGGCCACTTGGAATGGAGAGTGCACTGGACAAGGAGGTTCTGTTTAGCCAAAGCAGTCTAGATGCAGATGGGCAAAACACTAGGCTCTGCATTAGCAGCAGTGCTAACAGCCTGGGGAATAAGTCACCCCACCCCGAAGCAGAGCAGGCAGCATATCATAGCATCTGCTACAAACATTTTTAGCAGGAAAGTCGTTCCTACAGTTTCATTTTTTTTTAAAGTAGGAGATATTCAATGTTTTTATGTGCCAGGTATCATCTTTAACCTTTATGTCACTTGCAAGATAGTTATTTTTTTTAATGGGGTAAGAAGTTTGGTTAAAGTTAAGCAACTAGTATTTAAGCAATTAAAATTTTCCCCAATTTCTGTTCAACTCCCTAGTTCTTTCTTGTTTCTAGGGATCTAACTCAGGACCTTGCGCTTGCGAGACATGAGGACCACTGAGCCCCAGCCCCAGCCCCCTCCCTAGGTATTTTTGCTATGCTATTCACAAGTTCTTGCTCTGCTGTGTCAGCATAACTGTAATTAGAGCCCTCAAATAGCACATCCATCATTCTGTTACTTTTCATCCTCAAGTCAGGTTGACAATATGTTTTAAAATTTTACATCATGTTCACTTAAGACTTTCCAAACCTACTTAAGTTTAGGTGGAAACACCTCAAAGTTGAGATTTTACAAACAGATTTTTTTTTTTTTTCTTTTTTGGAGACAGGGTCTCGCTTTGTAGTTCAGGCTGGCCCTGAGCTCACTATGGTGCCCAGGCAAGCCGCCGTGAACTCAGCAATCCTCCTGTCTCTACCTCCCGAGTGCTGGGATTACAGGCATGAGCCACCATGTCCGGCACTGTGGTATGCGGTGTTGGTTGTTGGTGGGCGTGTCTCCACGCCCGGCATTATATGTGGTTACCAGGGATCGAACTCAGGACCTTGTGCTTGCGAGGCAGGCGCCGGAACCACTGAACTAATCCTCTGGCCCTACAAACAGATTTTTGCATGTTCTCTACACTTAAAGTGTTTTTGAAACAAGGAAATAGACAAATGAACCAAAGGGGTATTAATGTCTCTGTGATTTTATTTTTATTTTTTCTTTCTTTTTTGGAGACAGAATCTTGCTTTGTAGTTCAGGCTGGCCCTGAACTTACTATGTAGCCCAGGCAAGCCTTGAACTCACAGCCTCCTCCTGCCTCTGCCTCCTGAGTGCCGGGATTACAGGCATGAGTCACCACATTTGGCACTGTGATATATTATACCGAGGATCAAACTCAGGACCTTGCCCTTGCCAGGCAGACACCAGAATCACTGAGTCAATCCCCGCCCTCTCTGTGATCTCTTTTATAGATCTGCAGTACTTTGGAGAAGAAGCACTAGGCAATCAGTATGAATCACTGTGACATTGTTACTGGCCTTTGTAGCTAGTGAAGAATAGGGGAAGCTGAGTTCTAGTCATATGTCCTTCAGGATTTAGCCGCGAGTGATCTTGACAGAGCACTTAATGCACTGTATGCTTTGATTTCCTTACTTAGTAATGTCTGTGATGATATCCACTTTTCCCTTCCTTTAGATGACAGTTCGAGGATTAGATGCTCTTGAATGCTTAAGAGACACTCCCTAAGAATACAATAATACTTCACAATTTCTCTTACCTAATCAGACTTGCGAATCATGATTCTTTTGTTTTCTCAGAGAATATAGCAGCATGTAGAATTACACTGAAAAAAACTTTCAAAGCAAGCTCATAAATACATGACTGAGCAGTTTTATCAGTAGCTGGTTGATTGAGTTTGAATATTAGGAAGACATTTGACATTTGTATACACACAATAATAACACTCCCCAAAAGATGTCCCTGTCTTGATTTCATAGCAAACAAGGTGTTACCTTACATAACAGAAATGGATTTTGATGATGTGATTAAGCTAAAGAGTTTGAGATGGAAAAATTTTTCTGGGTAATCTCAGTGGGTATGATGTAATCACAGGTGTCCTTCTGAAATGAGGGTTACTGGCAGGAGAGAGGTTTGCAGATGTTTTCCTGTTGGCTCTGAAGGCAGAGGAAGGGCATTGGTTAGGAGTACAGTTCTCTGAAAACTGGGAAAACAGCAGATTCCCTTAGAGCTCCACAACAAGTGTAGCCCTGTTGACATCTCAATTTAATTCACCTGGGTTTGTATAGTTCTGATTTATAAGAATGGTGAATTAGTAAGTTTTTTTCTTTTTCTCTTTAAGGCAATAAGGTGTGGTAGGTTGTTAAGGTAATAATAGGAAGTTAGTACAACAATATCATGATCTCGTTTTCCCAGAGAATCATAGATGATGTGAAATAATAAGTCATCTTCTTTGTCAAATCTAAGAGCCACTCGAAAGAAGGTGGTGCCGAAGGTGGGAGCTCACTCAGGTCCCTCAGACACCTCTGTCCATCCACAGGTAAGTGCAGGCTCAGCTGGCCAGATCTTTCCTAGATGGTTAAAGTGTGTAGTAGGAGTAATGATACTCCTCGAAAGAGAAAGATTTCTTAGGAACACATTCTTATTGACATTGCTGCTCCATGACAAGGTGTTGCTGGCTCTAGTTTGTCGTTATCTTGGTCCTGATAACACCTTTATGTACTCAGAGTGGCCGATGGCAACCTCTCTTCTCCCTCCAGGCCTCCTGCTGCCTCATCTAACAATCCTTTAGGCCCCTTTGCTGCCCTCTCGCTTATGTCAGTTTTACTGCCAGCATTTTTTTGCTGTGAAATGAAGGATGTTCAGCACCATGAAAGCACCCGTGTAGGCATTTGGGTGTATTTTAGATCTTCAACTAGGTTTGTTTGTGTCTGTGGAGGCGGGTGAGGGATTGGTCACCGAAGCAGTTTTGTTACTAACTTGAAGGGATCTATATAGACAAGGGAATTTTCACATGCTTCTTAGCTACACTTCTCTGAAAGGTGTCTGTTCATTTCAGATGCCCATTTTTGAATTGGGTCTTTAAATTTGGGGGAACTGATTTTTTTAAAGCTCTTTATATATTCTAGATAGTAGGCCTTCATCTGAAGCTGGTAAAGATTCTTTCCCAATTTGGTAGTTGTCTTTTCACTCTGCTGGTCGTTTCCTTTGTTGTGCAGAAGCTTTTTTTTTTTTTTTTAAAGAGATTCTTTTCCTTGATTTCTTCTGCTAGATCTCATGCTATAGAGGTTTTGTTCATAGAGTCTTTCCCTAAGCCAATGTCTCCAGGAGTTTTACCTAACCTGTTTTGCAGCAGGTTTAGTGTTTCTGTTTTTATATTTAAGTCTGTAATTCACTTTGATTTTAGTTTTGGACACAGTGACAGGGATAGGTCTAGCTTTAGTCTTTGCTAGGTTAAAGCCCAGTTTTTCTAGCACCATCTTTAAAGAGGCTGTCTTTCTTCCCCTGAGGATATTTGGCTCCTTTAAGACCCACAAATTTCTTAAAAATTCACTTCAGCAAAAAACTTCCAAGTTTTTCTGAAAGAGAAACAATACAAAAGGAAAGAGTTGTTAATCCCCAAATTCTACCAGCAGGATGTAATCTGATAAAAGTACTGGATGTGGTAACAGATAGGCTTTGCCTTTCATGAAAAAGAAAAGATGAAAGCTGTAGAGAGACAGGTGGGTGATTTGGGTCAGAGCTCAATGCAGAAAGTAAAAACCAGCTCAAGAGGTTTCAGGGGAGAAGGACTCAGTTTGCATCAGATTACACACAGGCCATCCATGTGTGTTGCACTCTGGCAAACATTTTTGTACATTTGCTGATGTCCTGAGACATTCAGGATACTGAGATTAATGATGGTAGACAAATTAATCTCTCCAAAGAAATTTCAAGACCAACATATAGGCTGTAGCATGGTTATTGCTGGGTGCTTTTGGCCAGATTCATTGTGGAAATCAGGGACAAAAGGCAGAGTTGAAAATTTTGAAAACCTTATTTTTTGATCTAGAAGGAACCATATATACCATTGGTGTCAAAGGAGGTATGGCTACTAAAACGATTAGCACCATTAAAATATTTTGGATGGGGACAAGAAGAAATGCCTTGAAAGGGATCCCAGGAATCAGCAAAACTCAACCTGTTGAAGGTCAAGAGTACAAAAGTGTTAATCTTTTATTTGAGTAAAACCTGGTACCACTGCTTTAGAAGGGCCTCCTTGGCCACTGGTTCCCCAAGATTCATTTTACTATACTCAGCCATCCAGGCATTCAGAAGCCACTCCCACTATGGTCCAAAGGGACCTGGCTGTTGCTTCCTCTGAAAGTAGAACTTGATATCACTCTGTGATGGGTTTTACTGATATGCAGAAGGTAACAGCTGTAGGGTCAAAGAGGCTTCAACTTAGATTTTAAAGAAAGGCCTGTTAGGCCAGGCAAAAATCTCTGAAAAGGCATGAAGTTGTGGGAGTAAAAACCAAAGGCACAGCAGAGACCTCAGTAGGCTGGAAAGTTCAGGAACATGGAGTGTCTGCCAAGGAAAGTTGCAGACCATTAGTGGAGTCAGCCCAAGAGAGAGACTATATGTGCAGAACTGGCAAGGTCTCACTGGACACTGGATATGGAGCTATGGGATTTAATGTTTTCCCTGCTGGGCTTTGGTTTTGTTTTGGTTCATTTCTTTTCTATCCCTTTATTTCTTCTTTTTAGAAAAAGGAATATTTACCCTGTGCTATTGTACCTTGTGATTGCATAATGTGCTTTTGATTTTTATAGAAGTTCATAGCTAAGAATTTGCATTGAGTCAAAGAAGAGAATGAACTTTTGAAAAAAGGCTGGAACCATTGAGAATTTTGGGAAGGGGTTATTGTATTTACTTGTATTATATAAAATGGAATTATAAACTTGCTATTGTCTTTATTTGGAGATTAAATGTATTTCAGAGAGATGTTTTGGGGTATGAATTTGACAGGAGAGTTGGATTGTGGTCAGTAGTTCTGATTCATCCACTTCATTGGATTAGGATATACCTAGAAGACAAGTGAAACACGCTCCTGGGCATGTCTGGCTGGGTCATGGAGACATGACCTTTGGTGCCACATATGACCCTTCACTTCCGTTCCACTGCTCTGTAACACAGAAACCTTGAATTAAGTAGCTTTCATACACAAAGTCTTTCAGCAAGAGATTTCACAGGAGATTGAGCCTGCCAGTCATATACTGAATCAGTCCTTTGAAAGTGTGAGCTAAACTATATCTTTCCTCCTTTAATCTGTGGGTGTAGAGTACTGTGTTTGTCATTGGGACATCTGGCTAATGTAGGAATTAAACATGCAATTCATTTAGCATCTAGAAGTAACCACCTTAGTGCCCTATATATGTGTCAATTGTCTTCTTAAATTCTTTTTACTGATTTTATAAGGCTTTTTATTTGAATATATGTAACTTATAGAAGCCTGTATAACTCATACCTTCTCGATCTGGATTTGACTGAGCCCTCCAACTCAACAGTTACTTTATGTCATTTTTTTTTTTTTTTTTTTTTTTTTTTTTTTTTTTTTTT